>JAGRRI010025202.1:0-11410 GCA_018584345.1 Thuja plicata
TTCTTGAATCATTCATGACATCAATCATTTTTACCATCTGAGTCTCTTGACCGATTTGCAGCATCTTGATTTTCTCTGTCAGATGTAGATTGATTTCTTGTAGACTTGTGATTTCTTCTACTGATGTGTTTGATGCTTTTCTTGTTGTGGATTCAGCTGAGTTGAAGTAATCTAGGATCTCCTTTTCTTGATAATCTTTTTCATTAAGCCTAGTTGCCATGATCTTTCTTTCATCAAGAAACTTTCTCATGCTTACTCTTGCCTCTTTGTAATGCTCATAGTAAATCTGAATTTGTAACTACTCATTCTCAATAGTCTTGTCCAGTCTGTATTTTTCCATTGTCTTGATCTTTTTTCTTAAGTATTTAAGCTTTTCAAGAAAAAATTTGGAATTACTGGAATGATGTACTGAGAGGGGAGGGGTGAATCAGTACCTCTAAATTTTTTTATGTGATTGGCCCATTAACCTTTGTGTCATCAGATTTGTATATTCACCTATCTATTTGTTCATCTTTCTTTATGTATGTGAAATCATAACATAAGTTCTTTACATGTGTAAAAATTCAAGAAACATACATGAAAATAAATAACACATAACACAAGATATGATATCACAGAAAACTCCTGTTAGGAAGTAAAAACTACGGTGGGGATGTCTACCCACAAAACTTCACTATCTGTAGATAAGAAGGGAGTCAGTTAAGGCTTACAATTTGATCACTTCTAATGATCTACCCTGTTAGGAGTATTAGAGTGGAGAGCTATTAGGATCTACTTCATTTGAAGCTTTAGCAACACCGTTAGTTGTGCACTATGTTAAGAGATTTATCAAGAGTTGTTAAGTCCACCTTCTACAAAAGGATTTATGATGTGATGCACTTGTTAGAATGCAATCTACATTATAAATGTTGATCTGATAGTATATGAAATCTCTAATTGTTGATAACAGATCCTATAAAGCTTACAATGTATGTGTAATCACCTTGAGTGATTGAATGATACCTTGTCTCTGCTCGTCGTTAGCCTTGTCTATGTTCTTGAGAAGTGATATGATATGTTTCTAAACTTTGCATGAATTCACTTCTTCTTCTTAGATGCTTTTCATTTCTATAATCATTTATCAACTCATTACCTATTACAAATGATTGAACATCTATATATACTAGTTTCTAGGTCCATTCTTGATTCACGCTTTTCAAGTTAACTCTAGATCCAAGGTTTACAACTTGACCTAGATCTTTAGTTAGTTATGTTTTAGATCCATTATGATGCTTTAAAACATTTAAAATATTCTTTCTTGACCCTCAAGTAATGTTTTAAAACAAATTAAAATCCTATAAATAGAGTTACAATGATCTGACGTGGAAAGTCAGATCCACTTTTTGCGGGTTCTGTAACTGACTGTCGGTTTTAATGGTCGGGCTGCTTTGTCAGTTTGTCAGTTTTCTTTCATTATTTTCTTTGTCAGTCTTTTTCTCTGTTGATGTCCCTATATTGAATTGTTTGTCAGGTTCCTTGCCTTTTCTGCTCTATCGGGGATGTTCACAAAACGATACCGTCAGTTTGGTGATTTTGGATCCGTCGGTGATGTACCAAAAATTGTTTCGTCAGTGATGTCCTTTATGCTTTGTCATCGGTTCAACACTTGATAGTGTTCGTCAGGAAATTCTATACTTAGCATTTTTATGAAAATCATTGTCATCTTGTCAGTTATGCAGAGTACTATCGGTTGGTTATGCCTATACCGATGACCTTTAACATGCTTTTCACTTAAGTATACTAATGACAAAACTTAATGTCATCACCTTGTCCCCCCTCTCTCTCTCCCCATTCTTCTATAAATTGGATGGATTTTGAGCTCAAATGGCCCTTGCTTTTGCCCTGAATTCTCAAATGCATTCTTATAATGCTCTTAATTTTGAAGAGTTGAAAGTATTTTTATGCTACTAATTTTCATGTAGATCTATATTGCATCATAGTTTTGATATCTTGTATTGTTAGAATATTCATTTCTAGAGCTAGGATGCATGTTTTTTAAGCCTACTTCTTAGGATTTTTCTCATATTTAAGCTTTATAATTTCATTTGAATATTCCATTCTTAGGTGGTATATGTCACTAGAATATGCATAATCTAAGGGCTATTATGTCATTTCTCATACTCCTCCTAGATAGGAAGCAATAGATCGATTTTGGTGATTGCTATGTTTACTAATCCCTTGTTTTCACTAATGTGAAGATCTATTGAAGTGTTGTGTCTCTCTTAACATACACAAAAATCACACACACATCTCTGGCTCCCACCGTGGGGCATGATTGCTCAAAATTTCACAAAATTCTACTCTTTGCCCTTGACATTTTCAAAATTTGCAGGTAGTTTATCATTTCCGGGAGCAACTTATCGTCTGCGGTATATCTTTTATCATTTTTGGGAGTTTTAATATCGTCTGCCGCTGCATTTCTAGAAGGTAAAATTTGGCCTTAAAATCATTTTTGGTAAGCTTTTCTTCATTTTTGGTATGTGTTATCATTTCGCATAAAAGGCTTATCATTTTTGGTAAAGATTATCGTTTGGGGTCAAACTTGTATCATTTTTGGGTTTTATCATTTTGGGTCTCTGAATTATCGTCTGGAGTCCAGGGCAAAAATACAGAGTTCTGTCATTAACAAATTTGATTTCTAACTTGCTAACTTTCTTGTTTTCATGATTGTGAACCTATTTTTAGCAGCCTAACTTGTGTTTGCAGATTGTTGTCAGAGCTAAGAGAGCAAAAAAAAAATATACTGACTTGTGGTTTTTCAAGTTGTCATCGCTTTTGTCTTGACCTCCATTTTCATTTTTTGTTTTTCAAACCTAAGAACACTTTTCTTCTCATTTGTTAAAATTATTAGATAAGTATGCTCTTTTCCTTCAGAGGAAAATCAGAAAATCAAACATCAATTTAAAACTTGGAAAGAAAGTGGAGTAACTGAACAAAGCAAACAAATCATCTAATTTTGGTAAAGTAATTGGACAAAACAAATCATTTGACATTGTGTTTAATTGAACAAGCAAACCTCATCGTCTAATTTTGGGATAGTACCTAAACAATCAAAGCATTAAAATTTTGTGGCTCAATGAACAAGTTCAATCATTTAATTCATTTTGGAATCAGTTATTGAATAAGCAAAGCACTAAATAACTGTGGTCAATTGAACAACCAAACTTTGCTTTCGCATGCAATGTTTTCATAATCTAGGAATATCTAAATCGAGCTCAACATAGCTTGAAGGAATGAACATTGATTTGCATGTTTTGGGAGAAAACGACATGGACTAGGAGAGTATGCTCTTCTTCTTTCAAAGATTCAGAAATCTAGAAATCCTAAGCTCGTCAGTCCTTTATATGCTTATTTAATAGTAGAGGGCATGTCGGTTGAGGAAAAAATCTCCTAGGAATGACCCAAGTGAGGATAGGTTTTATGCACCCCCTTCCAACTAACTATAAATAATTGCTTCCTCGTAGGCCAAATCCTCAGAAGACAGAATCAGTTTTGTTCCTAGAATTTTGACATCATTCCTTGAACATGCTTGGGTATGTGTAGAGCGGATCCGCTTGAATCTTGCTTGCGAGACTACACATATTTAGGTACTCATAGGGCTATACACCTCAATTTTTCCTTGTGCAATTCTATGGGAGACGGTTTCGAACGGATTGCCCTATCATAAACAATGAACTTTGTAGACAAACTTCCTGATTCGTCCCTGAAAGCATGATAATCCTTGTGCAAGGAAAAAAGTAATTGCCCCAAGACACTCATCATATTGTGCCCTCACTTGCATTTGGATTTGGCTAATATGGCATCATGACTGGAGCCATTGGGTGCTTGGTGATGGTCATATTCTAATTAGCATTTGAGTGTGTACCTAAGTCAATGATCAAGGATTTTTATCCTCCACCTAGAAAATAGGACATAAGGATGTGTTTTTTCACCCCTAACAATGCAAAAATGTTTGATGTAACTGAAATTCATTAAAAGGATAACACCTTAAAATAATCAACAAAATTCAATCCTTGGTCTACATGTGTTTTTCACTCACTGACAGGTCTCAAAACGTAATCTTTGATCAAACAAACTTCACGCACTTCCAAGAACAAAATTGATAAAACTGACAAAATTTGACAGTGGGCACTTGCATAGTTGCCTCTCAAATAAATATAGTCTATTTTAGATCCCCTTTTGGCTCTTTAGTCTGTTCTTATTTCTTTTTTTGGTCTCACTATGGCTGTATTGAAAAAAAAATTCAAACGTCTACCTTGCATGTCCTGTCGAACTCTTACAATTTTTCTCAATACGTGTGGTCCATCTGCTTTTTACAACAACTTGATTCCCAGCTCACTATTAGGGAATTCTAACCCTTTGACGTTGGAATCATTTACTTCCACCAAAACACAAACAACACTTCTACCTAGACACACTCACTTGAACGATTTGAGACTCTACTTGACACTATCGGGAAACTTTGATAAAGTTGAGATACCACTTCATGGTTAACACAAGATGCAACAAGTGCATGTCTAAAGGATTGGGAGTATGTCCTAAATCACTACACTTTCAAGGAGAAACATCTCACAGTTCCCTACTTGATCTAGACTCTCCAGAAATGGACAGGTCCACTCACGGATGGAGTGAGGCTTTTGAGGAATATGACAATAGAAAAAACAAAAAGCACGAAGATAGCGATGAGGAAGAAGAACCCACATTTGACCATCCTATATTTGAATCAGGCAGTGAGGAAGACATCATTGAAGAAGAATATAATAAACTCAAACAGAGAAATAAGTTCCAAAAGATAATGGAAAACATGATTGGCGAAGATAAAGAGAAATACTTTCTCCATCTAGAATCCACTGGTGTAAAGTTACCCAAGGATTATGATGTGGAACAATGAAAGGAAAAGGAGGTACCCACTCCTACATCTATTCTCGCCAAACAACTCACCTTGATGCAAACAGAGCTCACGAATCTCAAACAGGAGAAGGCTAAACCCAAGATGAAATACTCTTTGGACTTCATTTGTCCATTTCCTTTTGACAAGAGTATTACTATGGTCTTGTTTCCTCCTAACATGGCAAGACCGAAATATGACAAATATATGGGAGAGACCGACACACATGACCATGTAAGAGAATTTTGCACTCTAAGCATAGGATACATGCATGAACCTACACACCTCATGTGGCTCTTTCCAAGAAGTCTAGGAGGCAAAACCATGGAGTGGCTGTCAAAACTCACACCTAAGGTAAAAAAATTTGAGGAGTTAATTTAACAATTTATCCAACATTACTCCTATAATATACAGCATGATGTGACTATGATGGATCTATGCAACACTAAACAAAAGACTGGAAAATCCTTTACACACTTTCTACAAAGGTGGAGGAAAATATTTGCAAGGTATTCAAGAGCTATTCTCGAATCCGAGAAAATGGAAATCTTTGTTAATAACTTGGTACCTGAGTTGAACTATGCATTGAAAATGCAAGACTCCCCTAGCTTCGACAAGATGATAAAAAATGCCATCTGTATCGAGGAAGTCATGGTTAAAAAGGGAGAAATCACTCTCCAAAGTGAGAACAAATCTAACAACTCCAACTCCAAGCCTATGTGGTGGAAGCAAAATAAAAATGTTGTCAACGATGGAGTAGTAGATGCCTCTAATTTTAATTCTAAACCCGAGGTGTTCAATCTAACAAATAGCGTGCAAGCAAGCAAGGATGCCAAGGTAACAACCTCCATATCTAAAGCGAACAATGATAATGGCAAAGGTCAGCCATGGACTTCCAACCTCATAGAACACTTACTCCTTTGGGAGAGCCTCTCGAGACTGTTTTGAAAATACTATTAAACAACAAAGTTCTCACAATCCCAGATTCTGAACCATGGGAGCCGGAGTTCAAACCAAAATGGTGGGATGACAATTCTTACTGTGTCTTTCACAAAAACAAAGGACACAAGAATAATAACTATCTTAAATTCAAACATGTTATCTAAGACCTTATTGCAGGAGGCAAGATCAAAGTGGAGGGACACAGCACTAACAAAGATCATACAACATTTAACAAACCATTCCCTAATTACGAGAAAGGGGAAGCATCTAAAGAGAAAGAAAATGAAGTAAACTACACCTACTCCAATAATGATAACATGATCAATATGCTACACATTAAAACTGAATTAATTAATGTGGTCACAATCAAAGGTGTTAAAGACACATATTTCCAATCAAATGCGGTGACTCGGAGCCAAGCACAAGTCACGATCAAAGGACCCAATTCCTCACCAAAATTGGCATCAACGTCCAAGGTTCCTATTGTTGCTATCCCCAAACCAGTAGAAAAACACATGGTTACTATTCTTGTTGAAAAGTATGACTTGGTGGACCAATTGCAATGAACCTTTGCTAAAATTTCCACTTTTGAGTTGCTTAAAATTTCCACAGTGCATAGGGAAATCCTAGAACAAGCCCTATAAGCCGCAAATGTCCCAAAGGACCTTGATATAAAAAAATTCCAAGCGATGGTTAATCACATTTTAGCGCCACATTATCTCTCCTTTTCTGAAGAGGATGATAAATCATTGACCCATCCACATAATCAACCCCTTCATATTGAATTCCTAATTCATAATTCTTGTGTTAGACATGTATTGATAGACGGAGGTGCAGGATTGAATATTTTTACCCTTAATCTTATCAGGAAATTGGGTCTCTCAGAACAAACCATTGATTCTAGGAGAAAAATTACTATTAAATCTTATGATGAGGAAGAGAGATCCTCTAAAGTTCTTATTGTTCTACCCATCAGAATCGGGCCCGTTGAAAGGAATGTCATATGTCAAGTTCTAGATTTTCCCTTGGCCTACAACATCTTGTTAAGGAGACCTTGGATCCATGAAATGCAAGTTGTTTCGTCTACTTACCATCAATGTATCAAGTTCCCACATAATGGGGAGGAAGTAACAATTCCCGCAAATGCTAATTATACTTGCAATAATATCAAGGCAGGTAGTATGATTCCGCAAAACAAGGAAGCTATGGATGAGATTGCTCTTGAGAATACCAAAGACATGGTGATGAAAAGTTTTGGAAAGACCTTAAAACTTGAAGAAATAGGTATGGGAGAATACAAACTGGATATGACTCCGTCACTGACAAAATTACCAATATCACCAAGATCCTATGGAAGAACCTCCTTGTCTTTCACACCTGCTGCATCTAATGAGCCAAAAATCCACAAAGCAACTGGCATGGTTAAAGCATCTACATCTTCTTTAGATAACATAGAAGAACAAGTAGTCTTGGACTGGATTTACAAGGGAGAACCAAAGGAAGCAGAGGTCAAACATATAGAAATATCCCCAGAGCAGTATGGTAAAGGATACGACCTCCTCAAACAAATGGGATACAAAGGAAAATGACCTCTAAGCAACACAGGAAGAGGACTTATTGAGCCTGTGCACATGGAGTTCAGGAATACCAAAGACAAAATAGGACTAGGTTTTAATAATGAATCTAATAAACCTACTTCAAAAGAAAGCCCGGTCTCTGACAAAGGGAGCGATGAAATAGAAGAAATAGAGCTGGAACCATGTTCCTATGAAAGGTTATTACATGTTGGCACAGAGAATCTTGAATATCAAGGCGAGCGCTATGTACCAAGCTTTGAAGTGCCACAAGATATTCACATACCTTTGTTAGCACAAGCTCCTATTCAAGAGGTAGGAGACACAATAGAAGATGATCCAGAGGTACCATTGATAGCAACGACTACCGAGAGTACATCCTGACAATAGGATTCACATCCTAACTAGGGGCAGTTGGTCACAATCACACATGTCCTTGATTTACCACACTTTGATCCACGGGTGGCTAATTGGGTACATCAAATAACTATTGTTGAATTCTTAAACATGTCTGATGATGAAATAATAGACTCTCATGATTATAAATGGGATGAGCTATCTGTCACCACATAGGACATTGAAATAGATGTGATTCATGTGTTTGCAGCTCCATCAGCACCCAACAAGCATCCTAATACTGCTCCTAACAATATATTCCTGAAGCAGAGGAAGAGTTCCTTCCTCCAATCATTGATGGAGAGACTGGTGTTCTCATAAGTCTAGAAGAACTTTAGAGGTGACAAGTAAGAATCCTCCTTTTATGGAGAGATGATGATGAAAGTTCCACTGATGAGTCACTAGAATTCAGTCCACATATAACTAACAACAACCCTTTAATGACGATCTAACTCTTATTGATCTAAACATTGAAGAACTTAACTTAACAGAGCATGTCATGTCAGTTAATAGTCTTGACACTAACGCGATGTTGTCCTTCCCAAAATCTGACTCCTTATCATTGATAAACCTAGATCTAATTAATTGGACTAATATGAATCCTACTCCTATCATGAACTTCCCCAATTATTACACCTTGGCCTACTATCTCAATGCTTGTGAACCTTACCCTTCCACCAATGCAAGGAGCGTGAACATGTCACGGGAGGATATCAAGTTTCTCGATCAAAATTTGAAAAATAAAAAGAAGAAAAGAACTGATGGTGGAAACCAAATTGCGGCAGTATCAGATCCTAAAATAGTAAAAACAAAAGACATATCTGATGGTGAAAACCTCCCAGAGGCACCAAAGGATGAGATTCTTGATAACCTCCCCAAGCACTTTCAAGAAAGATCTTTAGTTCTGATAGAACCAACACAACCAATTAACTTGAGCACAATTGGAGATCCTCAAATAGTACACCTAGCACAATCTTTGTCAGAAGAGGAGAAGACACAGTTCAATAAGTTCCTGAAAGAGAAGAATATCAACTTTGCATGGTCTTACATAGATATGCTTGGGCTGGATGCTGAATTAATAATGCACCATTTATCTATAGCTCCTACGATTAAACCCGTGAAACAAAAACTTAGAAAGATGCATCCTCATGTTGCATTACTAGTAAAAGTGGAGCTAGAGAAATTATTGAAAGCTGCATTCATCAGCGTCATTGCTTACGCAAGATGGATCTTTAATGTGGTCCTAGTACCTAAATCTAATAAATCTATCAGGAACTGTACAGACTTTAGAGACTTAAACAAGGCATGTCCTAAGGATGACTTCTCACTGCCTAATATTGATATGATCATCAACCTCACAACAGGCTACCAAATGTATTCATTAATGGATGATTTCTCAGGCTATAATCAGATTAAAATTGCTCCTGAAGATCAAGAGAAGACCGCATTTACATGTGCATGGGGAACCTTTTGCTGGAAGGTCAAGCCATTTGGGTTAAAGAATGCAGGTGTTACATATCAAAGAGTAATGACCACTATATTCCATGATGTGATGCATAAAAACATGGAGGATTACGTGGACGAAACCTTGGCTAAATCAAAAGAAAGAAATAATAATATTGATGACTTAAGAAAAATATTGGATCGTATGGAGCAATTTCAACTAAGGATCAATCCAAAGAAATGTGCCTTTGGGGTCCAATCGGGAAAGCTCTTAGGGTTTATTGTTTCAGCAAAAGGAATTGAGGTAGATCCTGCAAAATTCAAAGCTATACTAGAGATGAATCCTTCACGCAACATCAGTCAAATGAGGACATTACAAGGGTGACTCCAGTCAATCAGGAGGTTCATGTCACAACTTGCCGGCAGGGCATAACCCTTTAACAAATTGCTACACAAAGGGGTCACCTTCAAATGGGATGAACATTATGAAGCCAGTTTCAGAGAATTGAAAGAGTACCTAGCTACTCCTCCTATTCTTATGGCACCCTGTTGGATGGTTAAAAGTCACCTTTATTTTAACTTCCCGAGTTCATGTGTCTACAATGGTCAAAGCTTCACTCTGTTCACTTTTCCACCTTGTTGGTTCTTCCAAAGCCTTTACACATTTGAGTCTATCAAATCTAAGCTTTTGGTGTCGTTGGTATCAGTTCTGGTCTGTCTTAAACCGATAACATACCCTTTCAAGTCATTTGAACCACTTTGAACTTCTTCGAACTCCGGTTCGAAGTAGTTCAAAGTAGTTCAATAGTGGCCTAAGTCTTTTATTACTAACGATGTGTTCTCATAGGAAAGCGCGTGACATTTTTCCTCTTATGAGATGTTGAACCCCTTTGAACTCCGGTTCGAAGTAGTTCAAAGTAGTTCAGAAAGGACGCCGACGGGATTCTTAATAATGCGACGACCTGACAAGACGGGCCGATTGACATGGCATGATTCCATTTGCTGGGTCAGTACACAGAAACCAAGGAAATCACTTGCGCGGGTGGAAAATATTTGGTTTGAGGGTGAATAATTATGATTGGAAAAGGTGGCAGATCCTGAAGATATAATTTGATTTGAAAGCATTTATTGCTTATCATCACTTGGTATTGAAGGCCCGATTAATACTCGCATAAAGGAGTATATCCCGCGCTTCAAACGGAAAATAAAAAGAAGCTGGGTAAGTCATTTTTCCCTATTATGCATTGCGGGATCTTGGCACTGGAAAGGTGGTCTGGTCGAAGTTCAAATCTTACAGGTAGCTTTTTTGAGCTCTGCCCCTCATTTCTGGTTGTTGCTTAAAATTCAATATTTCGAGCAGTGAGCTGGTAGACTTTCATCTTCTTAGACAAATATGAAGTCTGTGATGCATTTCTTTGGAAATGTAAAGAATCTAGAATGTAGAGCTCCGGTCATAATAGACACAGATTTGTTAGGGGTTTCGGTTGACACCATAACTTCAAAACTCTCATCTCATGTTGACGAAGAGTTTGTTGTAGAAATTTTAGCCAGTGGTCTATTAGAAGCGGCCGCATTCCCACCTTCCGCTATTTGTCCAGAGTTAGTACAGGAATGTATCAACAGATATGATGTTAAATTGAAGAGTATTTTAAATGCGGATGGTCAAACCCTAATACCTGTGAACCGTGGGACCATTGCAGCAGTTTTCAAAATACTTGATGAGGGTCTTGTTAACTTCACCCCCACCCAGTCTCTGGCCCAATTTAGGGAAAATGTTGACAGAAACAGAAGCCACATAGCAAGAAGATGGACAAAAACCAATTACAAAGGGGGGTCATGGTTGCCCAAATCCCTCACTAAGGATCACATGAACCCCCTGTTACATGATCTGGTTGTCCTCCTCCACCGATTGAAGGGTTCAAAATAGGCCTTGTTCTTTGACGAATGGATGTTCCATTTTGTGGACATCGTCCTAGAAGGAAGACAGCACATAGACTGGGACAAGATCATAGCCGTATCTCTTAGGGATCAACTCAAACAGAATCAAATGACCAAAGAAGGGTTTTATATGTCCTCATACCTAATGTATTGCTTGGCCTGCACTCAAAATCTATCTCCTATCCAGAAA
>JAGRRI010025384.1:0-10747 GCA_018584345.1 Thuja plicata
ATCTGAGCACTAAGGCTCTCAAAAAACTCTTTATACCACCCTCAACTGCACGCAGGCAGGAGTCCCAAAAGAAACTAACCAGGGTTATAGATTTTACAATACAATAATCTACCCCAGGACAAAAATCCGATCTGCTCATGAATGTGCCATGCTGATGAATCGATCAGATCAGACTTCTGAGCCCATCCCCGTACTTGACCATGCCTGCCGAACAAGCAACCTGGACTCATTAGTTCAACTCTGCAAGAAGGGCCCTGCCATGAATGCTTACCAACTAATGTATCTGTCCAGGACAAGAAATGACCCCTGACGGCCGCTGCTCAGTCACTCATCAATGAGTTTCTCGATCATGACCATACTTCTTGCCAACTGCATCTGCGGGCAATAACTTCCGCATGGGCTCTGTACCCTTCCATGCCCTCTGAATTATTCTGGGAATCCCCCTGCAACTTTCTGGAAAGCCTCGAACACCGACAACCTCATCTGCATTACCTTTTCTGTGATCGCGCACTCGCGATCAGTCTCTTCATTATTTTACTTCCTGGGCGAGTAGGCGACGAGCTCCATCTCTTCATTGATCGCTCAGTCACAAACTGATCTCCGTTCATCCTTCCAGGTCGGCGAGTGAGTGACAAGCTCCTTATTTTACTTGATCGCACAGTCGCGGGTATATTCTCCTTTATCTGCAATGTCTGGCGACTGAGCGACAAGCACTTTCCTTTTTCCTAATCGCGCAGTCGCGAGCTCTTTTCATTTTACTTTGGAACATCGGCGACTGGGCGACGAGCAGCTATCCCTTCCGGTCGCGCAGTCGCGAGCCATCTTTCTATTATCTTTTCTGTTCGGCGACTGAGCGACAACATCTGCTCTTCATTTGGTCGCGCAGTCGCAGGCCATTTTTACTTCATCCAGTTCTGACAGCGAGTGCGTGATCGGTTCATTTCTTTGTTCGTCGCTCAGTCGCGGGTGTGTTCTCCTTACTTTTCTATCGGCGACTGAGTGACACCTGCCCGCTCTACTCGGTCGCACACTCGTGACCTGTTTTGCCCTTGCGTTCATTGCTCAGTGAGTGAGCGATCGAGCCCATTTTTCACTCATCGCGCACTCGCAATCTGTTTCTCTTTCATGTGCTTTTCTCGGCGACCGAGCGACGAGCACTCTATTCTTGCTCGTCGCACACTCGCGAGCTGCCCTTTCACTTATCCTTTCAAAAAATGCCAGCGCAACTGCGCGACAACATCTCCCGTTGAGCTCGTCGCTCAGTCGCCGAGCTGGGAACCCGTCATAACATAGACATCGCAACTGCGCGATGAGGCACTGAAAAACTTGACCCGCTCAGTCACAAGGCAAGAACTACCTGACCTAAAAATGATCGCGATTGCATGACGATATATTTCCCAGCTCGTCGCTCAGTCGGGGGTGGATTAGACCTATGCAAGAAAAGGGTGCGACTGAGCGATGAGCGCGAAAGGTAGCTCACCGCGCAGTCGCGCAACTTAAAACTTTCAACATATTTTTACTGCGAATGCGCGATGAGACATATCCTTTGATTTTTTGAAAAGGGGGCTGGCCATTCTGGCGGGAAAAAATAGAAAGGCCAAAAATGCATAGGATGGGGAAAAATGGGCAACACATACAACATAAAATGTATCAATATATATATATAAGAACTAAGATAAAAATAGAAGAATTATTACAAAATGTTTGTGATTCCTTTATCACCTTACACCAATAGAGAAACAAGGGTCGTTTAAACAAATATAAACAAGAAATATAACAAGACACAGATAACAAGGGAAATACATCACGGAAAACAAGAAAAAAAGAAAAGAAAAGAAAGGATCCATCTCTCAAGAGGAGCTAGTCAAGCATATCACCGGGCGCCCATCTCAGTCCATAGTGTTTAGCGAAGGTGGGCAACTCGCAAGAGGAGAAACATCAAGAATAATAGATGGAACCATAGCCAAACAATGACCCTACTATGAAGAGAGGTAACTATATTCATTCGTAGGAGTGATATATAATTTTTGTGATAGCATAGTTGGTAAACCAATATCAAGATCAATATCATCATACATATACCTAGAAACACTAGCATGCATGTGATTTTTTATATCATGAACATCATCATCAAGAGTATCTTCTTCATCAAGATTAATTGTAATAGATTCTAAGAAACAAATAACATTGTCATGTTTGTTCATTTTAAATTTGTTTCAATTCACTTCCTCTATAGGCTCAAGCATGGGTTGGTCAAATAAAAAGTGAAGTATGAGGAGGTTTATAAGTTGAATAAATGTTTTGGGAAACATGTTCATGGGTTCTAGTATGATGCTTACGATGAAAATTAAGATCATGATAGTTATGTTTGGTTTTGCTAGATATTTGGGCAGGGATAGGATCAATCAACAATAGGGGAAATTTTTTTAAACCCACCGTTAGATTTTTCCACTTTTTGGATATGTTTTTACAAAGATAACTACCTAGCACTCCACCGAAGCAATTATAAAAATTATTTATGGTTTAAAATTTATTAATGACTGAGTGCGGGTCTATAAAAATATCTTCAAAATGACAATCACTGAATTGCTTAAATGGTTTGCATAGAAGAAGAAATATAATAAAAGAGATAAATCAAAAAATATAGGTACTATAAGAACCAATATAGGTAAAAATTAAAATGTCATAGAGATGAGAGAAGCAATTTATAAAATAAATTGATGTATTATTAGACAAAATATAGATAGCTGAAGAACCCTGCAAATCAAACATAGATAACTATGAATCCCATAAATAAAACATTAGAGTAAAATCACATAGATAAGTAAAAATAAATCTGAAACTTATTATATTTGAAAATCCTACAAATAGAGAGATATAAACCATGAAAGAAATAATTAATATGCATGTGTAAACCCTTGCGGTCTCCCGACAGAGGGTATAGCCATGAACTTTCAAGAGAAATAAAGATTTGAAAATAACGTATCAAGATAGAAAGAAATATGAAATGGGTTTTGTGGTAAACCTTCCAAACATAAAAAATAAAACACTACTCTTTGATGAAAAGCCATCCAAAAATGATTAGAAAAAATTAAAAAAGACCTATTAGAAATCCTACAATCACAAATGTTAATAAAACGTGGATGAATAGAAAAATCTTCTTTTCAAACTCAAATATTGTAAAGATATAAGATCTGCAAAACCGCAGATTAGATAAAGAACCTTCAACCAAGGAGTGCTCCATAAATGATAACCTCCGACACCTTCCTACTCAAAATGAGGATTAGTAACCTGATTTGATAACATGTAAGAAATAATAATGGAAGAGCAAAGGAACTTAAAAAATCCAAGAGAGATAGGTAAGGGATAAATTTTACCATGAGAAAACCAAATCCAAGATCATTCATCAAAAGAGACAAATGGAAGGAGATAATATATTTTATAAGGGGAAAATAAAATAAAAACACCTTTGTGATATTATGAATGAGGCCATAGCCTAAAGAGATAAAAGAGAGAGAGAGGAAGAGAGAAAGATGCACATTACAATAACTTCATCCTTGAGAAATGAGAGAGGAGAATCTTCTTGAGAAATGAGAGAGGAGAATATCTGAGAGAGAGAGAGAGAGAGAGAGAGAGAGAGAGAGAGAGAGAGTTTATAATGTAACTCCCAATTCTATGAATTCCACCATTCATAAGTGTGTGTGACAAGTGTCGATATCCTCTTAAGGAGGAATAAACTAATTTCCTTATTAAAGGAATTACATAAAATGAGTTGTCATCCCACTTAGACTAGATGAAAAAATACATGTAGGGATTCCATAGGAATATCTTAATTAAATAAATAAATACAAGTAAAGATTAGATGTTCTAACACCTACATTGAAAAATTTGACTTTTGATGTGCTCTAGTTTATATCACTAGTACAATCTAATGTAGATGATTACTTGATCTCTCTTGAATTTTGAGACTAGAGGCATTGATAAATAATATTTATAGGTTCTTATGATGTTAAATGCAAATTTATCTCAATGAAGTCTTTTGTACAAAATAATATTAAAGAAATACATGAGACCTACGATTTGAAAAACCAAATCAAATGATATTTATACTAGTTTCTCTTCTATATAAATAAATACATTTAAATGTGAGGAATTATAGTTCTAATTAGATAAAGTGAGAGGGGGAACAAACCCTTACACGTAGGCAATATATAGAATAAATGTATTTTAGAATGAGTGATAAATACTCACAAAATACTAGCTAAAAACCCTAGAGCAAAACCAAAAAGAAAAATCAACAAAAAAAAACAAGGGACAAAAACCAAATAACCACTGACTAAAAGGTGTGGGTCTTGGCGATCTCGCACTATTGATTTAAATCTCTCAATAGATGTATAAGGTAACTCATTTTAAATCTTTACTTTTGGTAGGGGATAGATTGCTAGAAGCCTCCAAGACAAACCAAATAAAATCTATCTTCTTTTCCTCTTAGATTTTAGATGTTCTAAATCCTCTTAAAGCATCTACAATGAGTCAAATGTATTGCACATAACATCCTCACTATAGTAAACCACCTCATTGATGTTTTTTTTCAATTGTCCTAGTAATTATTTATATCTGCAATTGCATAAAAAAATTCCTTCTTTTTCTCATATTAGGTCACCATATACGTAGCCTCATTTACCTAGATCTCTATATTATCACTGTTGTTAAGTCTATTAGCCTGATTATCAATCATAGACCAAAGTGTCTCACCATGATAATTTTTAGATTAATCTCCAAACCTCACATCCACCTGGTCCAATGCTTCAAATTATTAATTTTATTTCTTTCTCTATCATTTTTTGCGGCCCAAGTTGTTGTAAAGAAGAAATAGGGGAGTGAGGAGGGGAGCTAGGAATTTCTAAGGAGCATTTAGGATCTTACTTATGGACACTAGAATGGAAATTATTGGGGCTCAAATATGAATCATTAAACCAAGAATAAAATCTATTGTTTAAAAGAACAAAGACATCAAGAGTAGCCACATTTTCACCCTTTATCACATTTTTCATTTGGTAGTGCATTGCGGATTGAAACGGGTAGTATGATTAATAGGAGGAGGATTATAAAAATAGAAGTAGAGGAACCTTTACAATATTTGGAATTTTACATTTAACAACAAGGCTATGATTGGGAAACCCCAGGAAAATAGGCAATTACCAATGAGAACTGAAATAAACCATGAATTTATAAATTATGAAAAAAATAAAAAATAAAAATTTAAAAATAGGGAAATTCATGGAGGAGTTAATAAATAGTCAAGTATTATTTATTGAGGTTTCAAACATCTTCATAAACTACCATGATTAACTTCAGGTTCACTTGTGTGACTTGGTTAAGAAAAAGTTAAAGATAATTACTAAAAGATGAAAATGAAATCTTTGTAGATAGAGGACAAAGGTGTCTATAATAGACAAGAAGAAATTTTTCCTTTCTTGAATAGATTTATGTTAAGACTCAAGTAGAAAGAGATCATCCAAACATACAAGAAAAGCCTCAATAAAAGAGAAATAAGGATTTTTTTATGGAAGTCATTAAGTAATATATGATATCACGGATTAAAAAATACACAGAATATTGAAAGGCTTAGAAAGTAATCACAAGTTTTCTTGCAAAATAAGATAACTGTAGAGATGATACAAAAATAAAACCCACAAAAAATATTTGAGTTTTATAAGAAAATTATATATCAACTAAAATGAGAGGGGATTGGTAATTGGGAGGAAAGGAAGAATGCCATCTCTATGAAGCATGAGATAACCAGGTATACAAAAGGATTTTGAGCACTCAGTGGATAATATAAAATGCCAGTATGAACCAAACTACCTAAAGCAAAGCATTACAAGAGAAATATTGACATTGTCTAGTTAGTGAGAAGAAATTCAGAGAATTAATCTAAGAAACAACTAAAACACCACCAAATATTACCTATTTTGTATAATTTCATTAAAATCTTTCAAGAGACTCACTTCAATCCCTTAACAATCTTGTTTAGTGAGTTTTACTTTGCTGCACACCATCCTGTAATGAAACAAAACAAGCAATAGTTGAAGATAGATGCCAAGCCTAATTGAAGAGGGTGTGGATAAAAACATGTATGCAAATTAGGAAAGGACAAACATGGCACACAAATTGTTTCATAAGTGCCACTTGTAAGAAAAATAAACTTCTAAAAAAATAAAAAAATTCATAATGATCTAAATCAATAGATAGTAAAATAAACAAAAAAAATATATATTTTTAAAACAAGATATTGTTGGCGTATTATGTTAAAGTAGGTTAGTTTATAGTTTAGGTCAATAAATAAATGTTAGTTTATAAATATTAGTTGGGAATTTATTCCAGTATGTCAGTTATATTCGGCAAAATAAAGGCTTTAAAAATCCATTACATAGCAATGTAATATTATTCGGAAAGAATACAATGAAAATATAAATCGATCTTTTATTTATCTCTGTTTGTATCGCTTTATTTGGTATCAGAGCAGGCAATAATTGATGTGATGATGTAGGGTTTCAAGGGAGGTTGATTGCTGGGAGGAGACATCATTCCAAGAAGCCCTTGGGTCATGAATAGTTTCACAAAGTACTGAAAGTTTTTACAGAATGTTGAAATAGATTTGTCAACTCAAGGGATGTGTTGACTAGCTACAAATACTGAATGTTGAAATAAATCTCACCCTTGTTGTTGTTGATAAATAATACGTTGATGAGCATTGCATAGAGCATGGCACTAACATTGAAGTTAAATACTTAGTGTCTACTGTATTTCTGTGACTTTGGACATATGGTTTGTGGAGATAAGTAGTTTATGGATTTAAGATTTGGCATTGGTATATGAAGCAGAAAAGAAACTAATAGTTAAAAGAGCATTATAAAAAGGAAATTTCAGATTTGGCATTGGTATATGAAAGAGAAGGAGGAACCAATAGTTAAAAGAGCATTATAAAAAGGAAATTTCAAGCATCATCTCACTAAATCTTTTTCTTCTATATGTACAATTTATGAAATTTCAAGCATCATCTCACTAAATCTTTTTCTTCTATATGTGCAATTTACAAAATTTCAAGCATCATCTCACTAAATCTTTTTCTTTATTTTTCATGGCTTGGGATATTGACCTAATCTATATTATTTGAAAAATATTGTTGGAATGAATCAATAATTACTTTGGGATTGTAAGAGGTTTATTAGTTATATTTTATAAAACATTTAAGACTTTATAATAAACTTTAATAGCTAAATGATTTTTTTTGTTATATTTTAAAAATAATAGAAAATGTATATTTTGTTGAATTTAGGTTTGCATCATTTCTTTATAAACTCTCCACTTTCACTCTCCAAGAATAAATCTTTGCATAAGGTCACTTTCACTCTCTAAGAGTAAATCTTTTCATAAGGTGAATAAATTAGGTGAATGGTTTCCCTCCTTTATTGAATTTTAAAATGACTATTCATTTGGTAATATATGTTTCGTAGTTACTGGTGGAGTTAAAATAAATACTATATATTTATTTTTTATTTTATTTTTGTTTTTACAATATGGTTTAGTACTAATAATCAAATACAAAATTAAGAAGGAAAATAATTTATGAAATTTTATCTATTGTTCTTTTGTTATAGTTGATTCTATTTGAAAAGTTATATGGATATTGAGATAATACAAATATATATACCTTTTTTCTCAAAATAATAAAATAATGAGAAGTTATTTTACAGGATCAAAATAAAATTGAGACAATTCAATTCACCTCAATCACATCTAATCACATCTAATTGTCAATTATCTACAATGAAGGATAACTATACTTTAGTGTTTGTAAGTATCTAGGAATTAGATCCACTAAATGTGTAATTTTGTCTACTATAGAAATTAGATCCACTAAATGTGTAATTACACTGAGAGGTGTAACCCTACAATGGCAGCAACCCCTATAGGAGGTCAGTGAATGTAACGGTGTAAGAAAAAAGAAACTCTTCATATTCCATACACTACATTGCCAAATAAACAGCCAACTCAAAAAATAATCTCACCCGTAATATATATTTGGGAAGGAATATGCGGTAGGTGTCTCCATTTTGCAGGTAACCACTCAAAGTTACAATGCATGGTAGTGGTAGGGGAAGAGTTGCAAACGCAATGTACCGAAGAGTCTTGAAATCTGCATTTAACACTTGACATTTGGTGGAGATTTCATATCCGACTCAATTTCCACAACCAGTTGTTAGTGGTCCATTAGAATGAAATGTAGATACCAGCAATGCATGGTAGTAGAAGAGGAAATAGTTATACCTTTCTATTTTGCAATACAAATGCACCTTAAAAGTGTGAAACTATTTTCCCATTCACCATTGCCTTTTTTTTTTCATATATCAGAGTGGAAAGATTATTTTTGTTATATGGAGGATTAATTATGTTAGATGACAGAGAGTGGAGGTTGTTATGCAACTAATCCAAGCGCTTTATATATTTTGATCAGAATGTAGTGGCTCTCGTATGACACCCTACTTGTGCAAGAATGATAAAACCCATGGGATACACAACCATTCATTTCTCTGGATCACCGAAAAAAGAAAGGGGTACATGGATGCATTTAGCATAACCAAGGGGGATGCTGACAAAGGTCGTTGATTAGGGCTTTATGCCTTCTTTCATTTTCTTGAAAATTTATAAATACTCTTCAAAAGGTGGTATCATTTATCCTTGGGAGATTCGTAAAGGTTCACTTCATAATTCTTTTATTATCTTACTAATTTCTTTAATCTATAAGGTACAGAATTGATCTTTCATCTTTCATCTGCTCTTGATTTTATTAATATATTAGCTGCAGAATATATCTTTCATATATTCCTAATTTTTTTTAATGAGTAGCTGTAGATCATTTATATTAGATTATTTAAATTACTCAATCCAACTGTACACATGTATGATTGTTTTAATGAAAAATATTTTGGATTTATTTTATATTATGAATCTCTAAGGATCCAAAGTCTATTGTGATATTATTAATGGATCGCCGAAAGTAAAAAGTTGTGCATGTTTGCATTGCCCATTCGCCATTGCCTTTTTTTTTTTCTTCAATCATTGCATGTCATTTGAGGCCATATTCTCAAATCAGTGTAGAGATTGGAAGTTTTTGTGTTCCAAATAAGCTGAGTTTTCATTTTTGTTAGTAATGAATAACTTGGTTTGTTGTTCAAAATAAAGAATTAATAGATATGACCATTAATACCTCCATAATTTCAAGAAAAAAAATGGCCGTGAACGGAACAAAATAAGTTCATTTTCTGTGTTAAAAATAAAAGTGTGAGTCAATAGTTAAAATAATGAAGCCCATATATTATCCAAAAGTAATTCACTTAAGTAGTTCATATTTCGTCTTCCACTCCACTTTTACAATTTTTATATGAAATAAAGAAAGTCTTCTTGTATGAAAACATAAGGATTAGCAAGTGTGATAGTCTTAAAAGATGAGGGGTGAAATTCAATCTAATAGTTATGATTCTATTTTAGTTGTTGCAATAAAGAATCTGAAAAAGATGAGAAAGTCTTGGATTTAAGGCACCAAATTATTAGGAAAAACTTATAAATTAGATTGATTGTTTCTATTTATTAATTCTTTTTAAACGTTGCTTTTAAGATTTGTTAAAAAAAAATTCATATTTACAAATATCAATAAGTAAAAATAGTTATTTTTAAAATAATTATTTATTGTCTTTACATTCAATTATCTACCAATGATGTTTCTATAATTTAATATTTTAAAAATAATTAAGGTAATATCAAAACTATCTTATATTTATAAATATGAAGATAGTAATAAAATTATAAATTTGAATAATTCTATATGATATTTCTTCCTGAAAAATTATAAAATATAATTAATAAATAGGAACAATATAGTAAAAAAAGTGATTAGAAACATCTTACTTTTCTAATTGACATTAAAGATGTTTCTAAAGTAATCATAAGGATATTAGTTTTCTAATGAGAAATAGAAACATCTTACTTTTTCTATAAGAATATTAGAAAAGTATTTTATCATATATTTAAATATAAATATAGTAACAAAATCGTTATCTTTTTAAAATATGCTATTTTGAAAAGTCTTTAAAAGATTTTTTTCAATGATTAACTAGAAAAGTAAATAAAAAAAGTAAGATGTTTCTAATAGTGGCCTGCACTTGCCGTAATTAGTTATAATTTTATATATAAATTTAATTTTAATTTTATTATAAATATTATATATATTTTAATTAATAGTTATTTAATAAAAGTAAAATTATTATAGATTAAAAATTAAATAAGAAATTTTGTATAAAATCTAAAAAATTTAATAAATTATGTTTGTATATATTATAATTTCATTTGTATCGCTATAATTCTAAAAATTTAAAATATAGTTAAAAATTTTAAATGTAACGTGGAATTTAAAAAATAAATAATAAAAAGTTAATGAAATAGTAAAATTACATAATATAACATATATAATATAGTACTTTTATATTATATATTATAGAATAATATATATTATATATTAGAAATTGTAATAATTATTTATAGTATATATATATATAATAAAAAAATAATATAGTAAATTTATTTAGAATATATAATAGTTATATATTATAAATAATTAAATTTTTTAATGAAAATAGCATGTTTAGAGTAATATTTCATAAATATACTATATTGTAAATTAAAA
>JAGRRI010025455.1:0-13133 GCA_018584345.1 Thuja plicata
ATTTTGGAGCAGGGCAGATTTTATGGTATCAATTGGAACAATGCTAAACTCCTTCCTGAGTTTTGCAAAGTTAATCTTCCCGTTCCTCTTTCGCCCAACACAGATTGCTCACGGTAATTATTATTTGCTTTTAGTGTTTTTGGTTCAATTTTTACAAGTTTGCTAGATACCATTTTCCATAGATACAGATAAATTTATAAAAAAATTAGTTTTCTTTTATAAAATTCTATCTAATTATCTTTATGTTTTTTTTTGGTTTGTATAAAAAAATTAGTTTTCTTTTATAAAATTCTATCTTATTATCTTTATGTTTTTTTTTGGTTTGTTTCAAATTTGCAGCGTTTCTTAAAGATTCTGGAGAAAAGATTTCTTCAACAATAAAGGTCTTTGCATAAGGACCATTCATTGACATGCTTTCCTTTTTACAATAAGAGTTTCTGTAAGAAAGACATTGAAAAAGAGGAAACTCAAGAATACAGTTTTAAAGATTGTTTTAGTTAATATAAAATATTGTAATAGTTTTGAAAATTAATGATAATTATATTTTTGTTATCATGTTTTATATCTTGTGAATTTTTTTTTTTATTCTATTAACTTTCAAAATTATGATTGTGCTCCTTTTCTAAATATTAATGATTTAGATATTGAATTAAATCTCTTTTATTTAATTTGATATAAATGACATACATTGAATTATCTCAGAGTGCAAGCTGTAATATTGAAATAAAGGTTTATATATCAAAATTGTTAGATAATATTTACATAAAAACTGTATACATATAATAACAGACAAATGTATACATATAATATTTATAGATCAACTGCAGTAATTTCAGTCTTTTGAAAGAAATTATAGATTGAAATCTGTCATTTAGCAACCAGCATTCATTGTAATTGCAAATGTCAGTTACATAGTATTTCCTGTTCTCTGTAGTCTGTAATCAAAGGTCACTGACAAAGTGAAGCTTGATCAGTTTTAAAGGATGTTTTACTGCCACTTATCAATTTTGGTTTATTTTTCCATAACTGAACAGAAAATGTTTCTAAAGAGGCGAACATATATTTAGCATTCGGTGTTGTTATTAAGAAGAAGGCATTTTGGAAGCTTCAACCTATGAAGTTTGTTATAAATCTATTAAGTTTAAATTATAAATTTTATAAATTTTGCTCAAGCAATATAGGTGTTAAATTTCCTTAGGTGAATATTTGTGCAGACATGCACCTGCAATTCATTCAAAATCATGTTCTACAATGGCAAAACAATCGAAATTTATTCTACGCAGTAATTGATACGATAGGTGAATATTTGAGCAGGCATGCACCTGCAATTCATGGCAACACTTTTGGGTGTAACTCTGTTAACTCAGAGGTGGCAAAGATATCTTGTTAACTTCACTTGCGAATGTCAATCTTAATGAAAAGTGCCACTTGGGTACATGTAAAGCTACCATGCATCGCGCATGTCAAAGTAAACAAGTATCCATTAAAATAAATTAAAATAAGTAATAATGTGCATGAAAATAATTAGTAGATTTTTGTATAATTAATAAAATTTTACCACTTAGTGTGCTGACTAACTGGTGTTGTTTTGTTCCCATCCAGGTTCAAATTTTCATTTGTGGTTTCACTTGTTCAAATCAGTTTAAAAAGCCTTATTGATCTGAATTGGAAAAAATTTAATTGAGATAATTATAATGAGAAGTTGAGACTTAGCATAAGGAAATCATTCAGCTAGCTTATGTAGATTACTATTCAAAATGGATAAATTTCTAATTATCTTGGACTATGTAATATGAATATTTGAGAGATCCATATTGATGGAAAATCTTATCTTCTTTGAGAGCTTAGTTTTAGAAATACCACTTGACCTGTAACACTTAATTTAAATTTTACCTTTAATTTCCTATCAATGTATATCTTCAATCTCTATGGAGGGAAGTGCTAGTATAATAATAAATGTTAATAACATCCTAACAAATTTATAAATGAAAATAAATAGAATATTTTCTCTTCTTCAAATTAAGATTAGGGTAAAAAAATTAATTAGTAATTTTTCTATGAATTAGTACCAAAGTTAATTTTTTTTTTTAATTTGAACATTTATTTATTTAATTTGCCAAGATCATTCACTAATCAAACTTGCATTTATTAATTACCACATTTATGACCTCAAAATTTTCTTCATACATATTTGACCTTTGCATACAATCTTTTTGTCAAGGGGATGCTTTCCCTTGGATATTCCAACAACTACCCTAGTTTATCCACCAATAATAACTTCAATCTAGATCATCTAATAGATTATTCAAATTAATGGCAATACATGGCCCTAGATTTTCTTCTAGATTTGTCATCTTTATGTAGTTGTGAACCTGATCTTTGAACTTATGTCTTGAACACTTTTTAAATTTTATTTTTTTCCTTCTATTTTTTTTACCTTTCCATGCACACATGTGCCCTTGAATACATATTACATATTTGGACTTTACTTTTCTTACAAATATGACCTTTTCATGTGCAATTGCATCCTTGAATTCAACTTTTCTTACATCTTTGAAATTTACAAGCACACCTATGCCCTTGTTTTTTTTTACATATTTTGCCTTATTTCGTCCATTTTCATGAAACATTGAACCTACCATGTGAATTGTTAGGAAATATGTTCGCATTTTATATCTAAACATGATGGTATTAATAATTATTAATATTATTGCACAAGTAAGATATGCCTTGCATAATGTGAATTCTCATTATTTCATTATGATATGTAGATCTATATTTTCATTATTGGTCTACACCATGATATGATGTGATGATTTGTAGATGATTAAACTGAATTATGGTTTGTCCTTTACACACCCTAGATGAATTTGAATAACCTTTACAAGTTAAAATCTAATCACATGTTTGATTGAATTGGGAATTAAAAATTAAATTCATATAAGGTTAAAATTGTAATTTTAATTTTGAGCCATATATATATATATATATATATATATAATCACAATGTGGAATCTAGAATTTGAAGATATCAAGATCCTTGGAATGTGAGGATTTAGGTTTAGGGAATAAGTGGATTTTATAAATTTTACATAAAAATATATCATATACGCACTAGATCATTGCACTATGCATAATTGGTCTAAGTGATGCCAAAATAAATGATGAAAAGTGCTAAGGACTCAATTTTTTTCCTAATAATTTATCTCCACATTAACTTACATGTGAGGCTACTATTAATCATGCATATTGAAATAAATAAGAACCCATAAAATTATGTAAGAATATGAAATTAATTTGGAGACATGAACAATGATCGACATGTGCTCCTAATAGTGATGATTTTGGTTTTAAATACCTATAAACATGAATTTATATAAGTAAAAATAAAATAATAAAATAATTATAAGCAAATAACTTATTAACAATGTCAATTTGGTTTTAGACTCTCTCTATCAAGACTACTAGCTGTCTTCCGCACGTTTGGTGGCTCAATAATCTTGCTTCTCTACTACTTTCAATGGTTCTACCATCACAATTACCCTAGTCTCTCTAGAGAAGAATGTTGCTTCTTGCATAAATGTTCACCAAAATTAAAAAAGGGTCAATCCATTTTAACCCAAAAATATCAATTTGTTCCATTGGGCCCATTCCTTGGACATACCTTAATAATATTATTTAGATCAGCTAATAATATAAACTATACAAAAATATAATTTGCAAAAAAAAAATTGAATCATTTATAATAGAAACCGTCAAATTTAGAAAATGATTTATAGATCAAGCATGAAAATGTTATAGAAAGTACACTATTAACTAATCAAGTTAGACTACCTATCAATTCGGTTGAAAAAATTATTTTACATCTTTTTTTATTTATGTTGTAACTAAATTAAAATACAATATTAAAAATTTAGATGACTCAAGGGAATGTCATTTTTTATGTGAAGGTCGTCTGTTGTGATGGAAATGTTTTCTTCCATGATTTGTTTGGTACAACACCTAATTTGGACCAAGTTTCCTAGAGGAGCTATTGAGTAATATTTCATGTGTTGTTTTTGAAGAGAAAAATGTGTCTCTACTTGCTCCTTTCTCTACAGAAGAAATTAGGAAAGTTGTTTTCTTCATGGGTTATCAAAAGGCCTCGGGTCTAGATGGATTTTAGATCAAGTTTTTCCAAAAAAAATGTCATCTATTCATGACGATGTTTGGGTTATCATTGAGGAGTACTAAATGCACAAGGCCATTTTCAAACCTTGGAATTCTACCTTTCATGATTCCATCCCAAAATTTTGGGAAACTAAAATCTTTCATCAATTTAGGTCCATTTCTCTTTGTAATGCTATCTAGAAGGTGGTAGCTAAGACTATGGACTCTAGTATTGGCACCTTCAAATTCTAAAGGAATTTTAAGTGTGCATGGTAAATTTGAGTAAAGCACAAAAAGGACACCCCTATAAACTATTTCAAGTAGCCCACTTTGAGATTGAATAAAAGGTCAACTACTTTTTCTCACCTAAGTATCAAGTTGATTTGATTTGTGGAATTCAATACTTAATCCTTGTTCTTTGAGAATCATGTGTAAGCCTGCTAAGCTACTAGACTATGTTTTTCTAGTCCTTTTTTTTGTATAACAGTAAGTACTTTACTTTAGAGGTTAGGTTCTTCATTTTTCATGGCTACCATTTCCCCCTCTTAAACCATATCCGTCATGGCGAGAAAATTAATGTGTCATTCCTTCTGCTTTCCTCTCTTAGCAATATTATTAGCAAAGGTGATTCCCCTCCTCTTCACTAGGGGCTTATGTATGTTTTGTATCAACATGTTTTCAGTAACTCTCCTTCTATTGTTAGGTGTCTTACTTACCTCTAGTCTAAAAATACATCTCCTAGTTCGGTGAGAATCGAACTGCTTAGCAGCGAATCACTCCCTGACAGCTCCAAGCAGAACCCTAAAACTAAAAACTTGGGCAAAAACCCTCTCTACGGATAAGGAGAAACCCTTGTCCTCTGTTTCCTTTGAGGAAACTTTACTTGATACCACCCCCACTAAGAGGAAAGCTCCTTCTAAGAAGCTTGTTGCTTCCAAGCTTCGTAAAACAAACTAGGGAGGGAAGAGTACCTACATTGATGTGGACAAGGAGGAGTCTAGAGAATATACAGAAACCGATTCTCAGGAGGGAAAAAAGGAGACACCTCCTGTGAAAAGAAAAATCATTTGAGCTCTGGTGAATGAAGATCTATGAGGCTTAGAAAAAAGAAGGAAAATAAGAAGAAGAGTGTGGAGGAAGAAGTAGTGTCAGAAACAGACCAGGAATATGAGTCGAAAGATATGGAGTAAAGTGATAATTCAGATTATGAGGACTACGATAAGGAGGTCAAAGATCAAGAGGTACCTGAGGATGAAAAATTCGTGAAACTTACTCTTAATCTAGATGATATGGACGAAATGGTGAATATTTCTTGTACCTCCCCTGCTTTTAAGGAAGAAGCTAAAGAGAAGAATAAGCCCACAGCCTAGAAGAAGGAGAATCTCAATGAAGAAGCCCTTATGAAATACATCCGGGCCCTACAAAAAAGAGTCACTGCACTGGAGAATGTTATCCCTGAGACTATGTCTACTAATGATTTCAATTCTGCTTTCACTTCCCTATGCAAAATTTTAGAAAGCCTCAATGAAAGTTGTGCTAGGTATGGTCACTGGCAAGAGTAGATTGGAGAAGAGGGTTTGGTAGAGGAAACATGATGGCATAGATGAAGATCAGGCACCGGAGGATGACTTGAAGAGTTGGAAGAAAGAAATTAAACACCTCACCATGAATTGGGAGGCTATTGCTAAAGATCAATGAGTTTCCTTTTTATGGGGTTTGCAGCTATTATGTTGTTTTTTGTTTCATGTTTAAAGTTGATCTCTTTATTAATACTCTGAACTGTGATGTTAATAACTTTTGGAACATTGGCTTCTCTACTAATAGGTAGTTGAGGTTAGATAGAGTTAAGCTTTGTTATGTTGATAGTCTTAACTACGATGTTAATAACTTTTGGAACATTGGCCTCTCTGCTAATAGGTAGTTGAGGTTAGATAGAGTTAAGCTTTGTTATGTTGATAGTAGGGTTGATAACAATAGTATGGGTAGAATTGTTAGTGGTAAAAGTACTACTCATTTGGTTTTTAATTATTTTGTTAAGTGTTGGTAGTGGTTGCTTCTGGCTGTAATGGCCTGAAGCTGTGCTCTTTGGTGTAAAATTTCAGTATTCTTGAACTATGAGTTTGCTATTATATATTAACTAGTTCTTATAAGCTTCTAGGTAAATTTCTTACATTACTAAACTCAAATATCAATTGTTAATATAAATCGTACTATTAATATCATGTCTTGTCATTAAGATTGAACACACCCACACACATATATCACAAAATTTTGCATTGATAATCAATTTTCGTGACTATTATGATATGGGAAAGATACTTATGTTCTCTTTTGATCTATCCATGCAATATGGAAGAGCATATTGCAATGCCCCTATGTTCAATAAGTTCAAATGAATTGACAAGATAAATGACATACCATATACTTGTTACTTTTATTATAGAATGAAAATTATAAACCTTTCCTCACTCTTAAGAGCCATAAATTTAAGAGAATAAATAAATAATAATAATAATTTTACTTCAAAATAAATATTAAAGAAAACAACTTTCTCTCTTTAAAAATAAAATACATTTATCTGGTTAATCGTGCGTTGTGATTCATACTGCCAAGTCTGAAACCTCTACTAGATACTATTGTCGTGTTCGTATTGAAAATGAGATCTTATCTCTGACCTCAAACAATGAGTAAAATACAAAGTTATTAATCAAAACTTGAGATTTTTTTACTGTCCAAAAATTATATCGCATGAAAAACTGGAACTCAATTCCATAAATATCAAATGTAACAACTTACCGCGACACAGCTCGCATACGCTCATTGCTTTACCAAACTTGAAAACCAGCCTGATCTTGAGAACAGCAGTAACGATGCAATTGGCTAGCCAGCTTTAACAATTTCCACGCGTCTCTCCCCACTCCAAGCCCGTCATCGTCTCATACAAAGGCTGGTTCAGCGTCTCCGGCAATTTAATGGCCACAATTCCTCCCGCCACTCCACACGCACCGATCACTCCGAACGGCAGCCCTGCATTTATGGTCGCCAATACGATCACCAGCGGAGCGAAAATAGCCCCCATATTCCCTGTCACGCTCGCCATTCCCAGCGCAGCATTTCGTACCACTGTCGGAAACAGCTCAGCAGTGTATATATACAGCAAATTGTATGTCCCTGCCATGCCGAATATTCCCAGCATACTGCACACCAGTTGTATAACGCCCAGAAACTTGTGGGCAGCCATTCCCTGTCCGCCGCTTAGGAATCCCGTTATTAAACTGCCCGCGACAGCACAGAAACCACTCAAGAGCATTGTGGACACCAACATTGCACGCCTCCCGAGCTTTTGCAGAAGAATTGCCGTGATGGCGAAGGCCGGCATTTCGCATATTCCGTTGAGGAAGACGCTGACGTGGAGGCTGGTGTGTAGATTTACGACATTGAGGCTCAGGCCGTAGTACACCATGGCGCATGAGAACCAGATTAATAACATGATTGCCATTCTGGTGCGCGTAACAGGGGATCTGAAGATGTCCACGGGGCTCCCAGTCACCGGCTGGAATGGGTCCACGTCAGATTCTTCGTTTTCTTCTTCCAAGGCCAGGGAAACGCTCGCTGGCAAAACATTGCCGTTGTGTAAGGAAATGGATCTCATGACGGCCATTGCTTCTTCGGTCCTGCCTTTTACCAGGTACCATCGCGGGGACTCTGAAATGAAGGGGAGAATGAGGAGGACGTAGAGCAGGGAGGGAATCGAACTCACGACGTACAGAAGCCTCCAGGTTGTGAAGAAGTAGGATAAGAGGGGAAGGATTGTTATGCCGAGGGAGAAGAAGTAAAAGGCGGACATGCCGACGGGTCCTCTCTTGGAGGGTCCCACTGGTTCTGTTGCTAGCACGAATGATGACAGGCCCACGCCGCCTGTGCTGATTCCTGTCAACAGACGGAGTAGTGTGTAGACCCAGAAATTCGGCGACATTGCCGTCATGAAACCGAAGACAGCGTTCAAAATGCAGACTAATCTTAAAACTCCTTTTCGGCCCAAGGACGAATCCGACAGGTGTCCGAAAACCCCTGCTCCTGCAATCAAATCAAGTTTTGAAGTTTAGCACGATTTTTGAAAAGTTGTTGAATTTTTTTAAACCCTGCAAATAAAAACGATCTAAAATTCGTTTAAATTTATCGGTGAAAGAGAAAAATACAGAAAACAATCTAAAAAAGTTGTTGAATTTTTTTAAACCATGCAAATAAAAATGATCTTAAATTCGTCTAAATTTATCGGTGAAAGCGAAAAATAAAGAAAATAATCTAAAATGTTCTGCAAATATTTTCCATTTATCGCCATTGCTAGGTATTCTGAAGTAATTATTATAAATACGCAAGCTATTTTAAGTTGTATGCCACTAGAAGCTTTCTCTACCACTCATCGATCAAGGATCCGATAAAACTGCAGAATGCATAAACCCTAATTTTATATTTTTGGAAAATTCTTGAGTTTTTGAAACCCTGCAACTAATTAAAGCTAAACAATCTAAAATCTGTCCAATTATCGGTTAAAGAGAACAAAAAAAAAACATTCTAGGATGTTCTGCAAATATTTTATATCAATGCTTGCCATTTTAAGTTTTCTGAAACTAAAAGCTTCTCCTGCCAATCACCAATCAGGCTTCCGACAAGAATTACACACTACGTAAACCCTAATTATATTTTTGAAAAGTTGTTGAGTTATTTAAACCCCGATAAGAATTGCAGCCTACGTAAACTCTAATTTTATATTTGTAGTGGTTCTTACATATACGTCATCCATTTTAAATTTCTGAAGCCAAACCTTTTCCCTGTCACTCGTGAATCAAGCATCCGATAAAAAATACAGACTACGCAAACCCTACTTATATTTACCGAAAAAGTCATTAATTTTTCAAATCCTGTAACTAAATAAAGCCAAACAATCTAAAAACCTTCTAAATTTATCTGTATGAGAGAATAAAAAATAAAATAATCGTCATATTCTGCAAATATTTACTTATCACAATTACTATTCATTATCAATTATGATTCTAAATGCGCAAGCCATTTTAAGGTGCCGGAAGCTGAAAGCTTCCCTGCCACTAAAAATAAAACATCCGATTATAAAAAAACAAACTTCGCAAGCCCTAATTTATATTTATAAAAATTTCTTGAATTTTCTAAATCCCGCAACTAAATAAAGCTAAATGATCTAAAATTCTTCTAACTTTTAAGTGTTAAAGAGAACAATAAATAAAACAATCCAAGATGTTCTGCAAGTATTTTCCATTTATCGCCATTACAATTCTGTACTACTTATCACAAATACTCCAACCATTTTAAATTTTCTGAAGCTAAAAGCTTTCCTTGCTACTCACCAATCAAGCATCCGACAAAAAATGCAGACTGCACAAGCCCTACTTTATACTTTTGCGCGCAGAAGAGTCCCCATTCAGAGACGGTGGAAATGGCTCTTCCGCTCGTCCACTCCCAGAACGATCTGTCCATGGAGCAAATCGATGCTGCAGGGCTGCAGGATTCGAACCCTAACCATTCACCACTTTCCGTAGTACTCTTACCGCCATGCAAAGCATTATTCGATTTGCAGCGCCAATCGGGCTCATGATCTGCGAAAATCATAACCATGGTATGCATCGCCTCCAGCGTCCATGCAAAGCTCACCAATAAAAAATGCTTCAGCTGCCATCGCCCAAATTCTCCCACCCATTTTTCTAACAGACGATCTATCGTAAATCTCCTTTTGCAAGTATCTTCCTCTAATAGTTTTTCTTCCAAGCTGCTTAAATCCCTGTCTTGCTTCATCTCGCCCTTGAAGCAGACAAACGGCCTTAATTTTCTTAAGACTGCAGATTTCAGACTGCTTATTTATATAGCCTGTAAATTTATAGAAACCTCACATGGCAGCCAAAAAGATCGGCGAAAAGCTAGCGCACCTCGGCCAATATGACATTATTTCCTGGATTAGACAAACTATACTTTTTCTAAATTTAGTGATAATCGCTAAATTTAACAATATGATTTTCGCTCTCAACGAATCACAATCGATGTGTCTGGGCAGAATCAATCGTCGAGACTCGCGAGAGTGGCCTTTTTGACAATGTGATAGATGACGTGGCAGTGCAGTGAATGGGTGACAGATGAGGTGGCAAGCTAAAAGAACGTGACAGAAAACAAAAATGTAGGAATTTTGTCGCTATATTTAAGGCTCAATGCTGGAAATATATAAAATGAGAAGAATATATTCTTTGCTTATATTATTGGTACTTGCAATACTATATTGTTCATTTAAGTAGTGACTCGTAATTAATATCAATTACAAAATTTTGTTTATTTTATTTTTTTTAAGATTTTAATTTTATAAAATTAATATGTGACATTTTGAAATTTGTAATCTGTAAAAATATTAAGTTGTATTAGGGGAGAGGACCTAGTAGCCGCCAAGGCTAACTTCATACACCTAGAACTCCTAAACCATAAAGCGGATTTCCTCAATTTTTTTGGTGCGGCTCCGTAGGTGAGTCGAGAGCTTAAAGCTGAGGTTTCGGCTTTTGGGTATTCGTGGATCTCTCTGTAGAGATTGTTGAGCGCAAGTGGTCAAAAAGTGCCATTTCAAAAGTGGCGTCCGGTACCCGCCCCCAAACCCTCCCAATAGGCGACAATAAAATATTCAAAACATAATCACTTTAGATCCAATAACCGATCAATATTGCACCCATGACCAAATTTGCACTTTATTATAATATATTGATATTGTTAGAGAAATCCATTGTTTGTGTTTGTGTTTCTAAATGTAAGCAGACATGTTTTAATTTTAATAATGATGTAACCTTTTTGGTGCAAGTTGATGTGTAATAGAAACAAAATTGTACCAATAACCATGCACCGGTAGTGTTTAGTTAATAGTGTCGTGGTGCATGGCTATTGGGCATGTTACTAACACTTATTGGGTTTTTGTGTGTGTAGGAAATGACCATTTTGAAGTTGGTTATTGGGGGGTCTCTATGACGAAACCCTATCACGGTTATTGGGTCGCTATCACAGCTATTGGGGGCTATATCGGTTATTGGGTCCTCTCCCCTAATGTAAACATGCTCAATGGGAAATATTTGTTTGGGATTGCAAAGTTGATATGGGTGGCCGATATGGACAATATTTGTTTGGGATTGCAAAGTTGGATATGGGTGGCCGATATGGGCAAATTTTTGAATATTTGTTTGGAGTTGCAAAGTTGGATATGGGTGGCCAATTTGGGTAATTTTTTTGGAAATATTTCTTTGAGATTGCAAAGTTGGATATGGGTGGCAATATGGGCAACTATTTTAGAAATATTTGTTTGGGATTGCAAATTTGGATATGGGTGGTCGATATGGGCAAATTTTTAAAAATATTTGTTTGGGATTGCAAAGTTGGATATGGGTGGCCGATATGGGCAAATTTTTCAGAAATATTTCTTTGGGACTCCAAAGTTGGATATGGGTGGCTGATATGGGCAAATTTTTGGAAATATTTGTTTTAACACGTTTTAGCAGTTAAATAGTGCTTACACGTAAACAAAATAGCGCTTACACATAAACAAAGTAGCGCTTACACACAAACGAAGTAGCGCTTACACACAAACGAATTACGCTTACAGTAAATAAAATAGCGCATAACACTATGTTAAAAATGTGCAGATTACAAAAAAAATAGCAAATTAAATGATACATTCTTGTTACATTTTGCAGGTGTCAATCCACAGGAAGGTACATAAACCTGGTTAATTTTGATGCTCCTATCTAAATCTCAAGTTCATTTTTGTTTTCACCAACTTGAGCAATTGTCTTTCAAATTCAATTTTGTTTATCCTTAACTTTGCTTGAGTTGTGTTGACTAACTTGTTAGAGGAGAGGATGCAAAGGATCTGGAACGATCACCACTAGATGAGTAATAAAAAGAAAACAAATAATCAAAAATCTGCTTAGCTTTGCTAGCTTTGAATTGAGGTATTTTTTTATATCCTCTTGCATTTTCTTAAATTGTGGCATTCAAAGTTGAAATCTATCTAATTAGAAGCCTATTATTGTTCACCAAAGAAGACAATAGGCCTATGCTCTCAACTTTTTAAGTTGATCAAAATGCCAAACATGTCAAATTTGGTGATAGAAAGAAAGGTTGGAAATGAACAAACACATAATTTAAAATGTCCTTGTTTGTGAAAGTGAAGTGCTAGGTATATGCTCTTCACTCTTTGACAAAATCAAAAAGTCAAAAACACTTCAAATCCCTTAGTTTAAGAGGTGGAAATGAATAATTGTTAATTGTGTTTGGAATTGTGAAAATAGTAGGGATATGCTCTTCACCTTTGGTGAACCAAATTCCCAAACCTATTTGAGCTTTTCAACTGCTTGCTTTCCATGAGCATGCTAGAAAATTAGTGGGCTTGCCTCCCGAGATTTGCCTTTTTGACAACGGTGAGAGGGAATGACAAAAGTGGGATACAACCATTTTAGTCATGGTAATCCCACTCACTATAATAAAAATGCATTAATCCTTAATGGGGTGAGTGATGGAATGAAGTGAGAATTGAACCTCCTCTAGTAGTCCTTCGAGATTGCACAAATCGTTTGTTTATGCATGTGGGAGGCCTCTATAATGGGGGGTGATACCACAATAGTGGGTTACACTTTTCGAGAGGAAGGAATTCGTCCCGAAAAGCGTGACCCTCTAAAATATTTTTCTTTGTTTCGATCGAAAATACTAAATACTTTCGATCGAAAATACTAAATACTTTCGATCGAAATAGACTTACTTTCGATCGAAAGTACCTAAGTACTTTCGATTGAAAGTAACCTAGTTACTTTCGATCGAAAGTAACTAGGGTTATTTTAGCGGATAAACTCGCTGAAACAGTCATTGCGACTGTTGCGGCTTGGTTGAAAGGGACAGTGGCTGCCAGGGCTTCCGTTTCATCGAACGTCTAT
>JAGRRI010025661.1:0-10833 GCA_018584345.1 Thuja plicata
TATTGTGACAATAAATCAGCAATTGCTTTATCAAAGAATCATGTTTTTCATCAAAGGAGCAAGCATATTGATAACAGATACCATTTCATTAGAGAGTTGATCAACAATGGAGAAATATATCTTGATTTTTGTAGATTTGAAGATCAATTAGCTGACATTTTCATGAAGGCACTACTAAAGGATAATTTTGAGTATCTAAGAGAAAATCTAGGAATGATCAATGTTGAAGATGTTAGTAGAATAAGGAGGAATGTTGGAGAGAATTAATTTCTTCTCCTTCATTTATGCAATATTCACTTATCTTGTTTTAGTCAAATAGCGTAGCTGTCCACTGCTGCAGATAATAAGTAGAATCTCCACCTCATATGTAGTCTGTTGTAGAATTTGTTTGAAGTTAGTTTTGACTATCATAAATAACTGCAACTATAATTGACATGTTTCCTATTTATGTGATGGACTCCTTCCACCACTCATTGTCATCCGTCTAGATTTGGAATGCAGTTTCATAGTTGTATTAATTTCATAGTTGAGTTCAGTTTCAAATAAACCTCTATATATAGTGAAGTGAATAGAGATTGGCTTTCTTTATTAAAGTGTTGAAATATGTTTAATATTCTCTATTTTAGAGCAGCAGTAAATAAAGTATTGTAGAGTATAATTTATTTTCTTTCATTGAAGGGAGGAAAATGGTGCATAATCACTACTCTAATCTCATCTAACCAGAATAGAATTTAATCTTAGAGATCTCTTTGAACAGAATTTTCCATAAAATGATATTACACTTTACTCCTCGTTCAAGTGATGGGTGAGCGACTTTGCTTGGAGTTTTAAAATCTGCATTTTTGTTTTTTTGCAACATATAGTGAACAAGCTTCCTTTGAGCAATGTGCGCAATCCTCCCTTTAGCTTAAAATAAAAACAATTATCTACTCTCTTTTTTCAAAAGGTGATATTTGTTTGAAGGAATTAATTTCTTCTCACATATATATTCCACATATCGGTAGTATTCAATAAACTGCAGTCAAAATACTAAAACTGCTAATCACATTTCCTAAACTTATGGAAGGCTCCTTCCACCATTGATGTGAATCCCTCCACCTTTTGTAACTGCTATCTACATATGCAATAACTTTGTCCCAGTTCTCAGAGTTTAGTTATAGTTCACAGTTGCTATTATTGGCATAAACTTTCTATAAAAGAGAGAATTGTAACTCATTTTTATCCATCAATAAAATCTGCATTACTTTTCTGTTTGCTGTAACAATATCTTTTCAATGTTTATATATAATCTTCTATCAATATTTTCATTTTTAACGATTTAACCTATGTAATGAACTACTTAGCCCCAACACTAAATAAACAAATTTAAAAAAAAAACATAGAAAGGAAAATTACTACACAACTATAACAAGCTTTTATCACACAAAATTATTTATATTAATTCAATGGAATATGAGAAACCTATTACTATAAGATCAAGGGTCAAATCAACTGATAGAAGAGGTCAGAAATGAATAATTCATTACAAATGCCTCATCAATCAAAAGTTTGTTTCATGCATTTCACAAACCCAAAAATTCATACGAAATTTATATTTAGAAATTCGAAATTCTACTTTTATCTTATGCAAATCTAGAATTCTTCCCATACCAAGTGGGATAAACTACTATGCCAATACAAATATTCATCCAATTAATTCTTTTTCCCATGTTTTTCTTTATGCATAAGAGGCCGAAGTTGAAAGGGATATATTAATCTTGATAAATACATACATTAATATACTAAAAACCAGATACACTTGAGAAAAAATGCCCAAACCAAAAAAGTGTAGATAAATGCTCTAGTCACGAAGACTTAATAGTTTGATAGTTAACCCATGTAGAGTTCATGGACAGACTTAGAAATATGGAAAAACTGAACTAAAATGACAAAAAGCTTAGTCTCACTTAGCTCTATGCATAATTAAGAAGATTGGTAAGATGTATATATTCCCTATTAGAAGAACAACATACCATGCAAATTTTTTTGGATTAAAATTCAAGCTACCTATAAAGACTACTACTCTGGTATCAGTTTCTTAGCATAAAACGAAAAAAAACACACACAAAAATTATAGCTCTAATTGAACAAATAAACACAAACCATGAACATCAATATCAGAAAATTATATTTTTTATTTAATGTAACATTTACGAAACTTCAATTTTGTAGATAACAATATATTTATAAATGATTTTTCTATAGCTATCTAGAACTATTGTCTATGATTATTTTTCATCATCTGAAAAATTGTTTAACCATTCTTTCTGAAGCTGCAAATTATTCTTCTCTTCTTGTAGAGGTATTCATTAACTACATTTCACTAACATTTCTCTCTCTACATACAAAACTCACGGTTGCTTAAATATTCTTCTATTTTGTCTATTCTTGTCTTTACCACACAAATAACTCCTCATTTCAAATATAAATTCACGCAATTTGGTTGTAAGCATGTGGCTATTTTTTAAAAAATTAACGTCGTCGTCAGCTCTGTTATATCATTTATTTAGTTTCTGGGAAGGCATGAATCATGGCAGTTGGTGTCCAATTTGTTTTGACAATATTTGTTTATTTATTGTAATATTTTGTTGTTGTGATTCTACTATATTCTCTTTTCAGAGTCTAATTTTTAACTTCCAACGCTATGGCAAAGTGATTATTTAGCATTTTATTTGGGATCTGTATGTTTTCTTAGATAAGACTATATAAAAGAGTGATTATTGGCAACTCATTAGTCTTCTTGTTTTTTTTGCCTCTAAAATTTTATATTATTAATTTCCAAGAAAGGAGCATTAAGTGAAGACATGAAATGTTGTTGAACACCTTGAGGGATTGGGATTCCCCTGTTTCAGGGGTATGTCATGAGTGAGAATTCTATTATATATTGCTCACAGTGTTAAGAATCCTTTAACTAATCTATTGTAGTAACTTTAGAGTCTAGAGAATCCTTTTAGCTATGCCAAAGTTTGTGGGAGTGGGGGTGGCTAACATGATCAAGTATAAGATTTCAATCATTCTAAATTCACACTTGAACTTCTTTAGAAATAATTCTCGTGCTTCTTCAGCCAAGTGTCTTAAATAATCCTCCCAAGTCTTGTTATAAACGATGATATTATAAAATAAAAAACCAAACAAACACCATCAATTGTTTTTTTTTAACACTTTGTTCATGCAACATTAAAAGGTGGTTAGCTCAATAGTCAAACTTAATGACATGATTAGAAATACATAATTTTTAAAATAACATCTGAAGGTTGTCTTGTGATGTCCTCTTTGGAATTTGATATAATTGTATCTTAATCAGAGGTCTATATTTGTATGTGTTTCTGAAAAAGAGTTTTATGTATGCAAATAATAATTAGATACATATTTATACCATTGCTTGAATTTAGACGTTTCACAATGGGGGAGTACAAAGCTCTACAAAATTCCCATCACTTAAAATGAGGAAGTCTTCGAGGTAAATATTTTATTTTCAGCTACAAATGGATGAAAGTGGAAGTTGATGCAAGTGTTTTCACCTAGTTGTCTTGTGTGAAACATTTTCCTCATCTCTCTTTGAAACCAGTGATGAGAGTTTCTTCAAATTGTTGGATATCAAGATTTATTTAAAAATAATATAAATTTTATGTAATTCATTTATATTAGAAAATTATGATTTAAATATATATTATAGTTAGGATTAGAATTAGGTAGGTTTTAGAATTTATGGTTAGGATTTTAATTTTATAATGTGCCCCTCAAAATAGTTTTTGTATTAAATATAAGTATATCAAAAAGATGAAAACATCCACGAGATCCTATAAAGTTACGAACGTAGAGCCTTCCCACAGAAATACAATGGATTCAAGAGTACATAGATCAAAATACTACAATGCTCAAAACGAGCATCAAAAAGAAAAAAGAAAAGACAGGCTACAGGAGGCAGCCGTCAATGGCGTCAACCCAGGTGGTCCAGCCCTTCTCCCCCTCCATCTAGGTGACCTTCTTCTTATCTTGGATTTGGGCCAGCATGGCCAACTCATCTTTCTTTGATTTTCTGTTCCTCTTATCTTTGCTGAGCTTTTGCAGAGTCTTCTCGAAATTTTGCAGATTATCCAGGTTGTCCCTCCACTCATATCTGTTCTTAAGTTCAAAAACAAAGAAGGTAGGATGTCCGGTCTGTAGAAACCTCCTCAGCTTCTCTTTTTCCATCATCATGGTGGTGTGAACCTGCAAGGAGATATTAAGAAATGTGATTTTTTTAGAAAACTCAGTAACGACCCTGGGAGAATCTTGAAATCTTTCTTCGTTCCTGAACTTCCAAATCTGTCATAAGAAGTAAGAGGTTAAGATATTTCAGAAAATGTTAGCGTCGTTCTTAAGCCCCGTAATATGACCAGTAACAATTTCAAAAATAGATATGCATATAGGATAAGTAATGCCAAAAAGATTCCATATAGTCCTAGCAAAGGAACATTCAAAGAAGATATGTCTGCTAGTTTCAGGAAGGTTACAAAACTTACAACAATTATCGTCATGGTTAATTTTCCTGATAGGAAGCCTATCCAATAAAAACAACCACTTAAAACATTTAACTTTAGGTTCAACACAGCCTTTCCATAAAACTTCAAAGTACTTTTTCCAAGAACAATTATCTAGAGAGGAATACCAATTATTATTAATATGGTCAACGATGGGACCATCATAATCAAGGATCTTGTATATGTTCTTAGCTTTGATCTTGGATAGGATGGTCCCATCCGGCCATTTACATTTCAAGTATCTATCAAAGTCAGTGTTACAAGTGATAGGGAGATTTTTAGTAGCTTTGAGGATCATGTTATAAGTCCCTTTTTGAGAAGCAGGAATATCATAAGAGCTTCTAGTATTTTCCTAGCTAAGAAGCTAGTCATGCTCAAAGAGGTCAACGAGCTGAGAGATGCCTTTATTAGACCAAAATCTAGTAGAGCATCCTTGGGACAAAGCCAATGGTTTGCTAGAAAGATGAAGGTTCCAACAAATGGGCCTTTCACCATAAATGTTGGTGGCATCATGAAAGTCCTTGTTAGAGATAAACTCTCTAACATGATTCTAGGCCTTCCAAATTGACTTGAAAACCTCAGAACCTTGAACATTAATGTCAAAGTTACCCATGACCAAGTCAGAATAAGGGAGGCACTTCCAGGACTTAGCATTCTTAGGGCAGCCTCGCTCAATATTATTTCTAACAAGGACCTTCCATGGCGTCATGTCATCCATGGAGTGAAAAATCCATTTGGAAGCAAGGGCAATTCCTTCAAGCCTAAGATCTTTCAACCCCAATCCCCCAAGAAGCTTACTGTTGCAGCACCATTTCCAATTAACAGCATGAGCTTTTTTAATGCCTTTTCCATTTGACCAGAGAAAATTTCTAACAGATTTCTGAATCTCAAAAATCTGGTAGTTGTTAAACATCCAAGCAAAAGAGTAGTAGATGTTATAAGAGGATAGAATCTTCTGGCAGACTTGAAGTTTGCCAGCCAAGGAGAGGGAGCGGTTATGCCAATTGTCAAGTTTGTTGGTGATTTTCTCTTTAACCCAAAGCCACAAGTCTTTAAGAGAGGGGTTAATGGCAAAGGGGATGCCAAGGTATCTAACAATCTTTTGAGGGCCTCCCCATTGAAATTCATAATTTTTAAACCAGTCTGGTGGTTTCTCCTCCCAACCAAGACAAATGGATTTGGAGTGAGAAATTTTAGCACCAGACATATTGCAGAATAAATTAAATTTAGTTTGAAGGGCTTCAAAGTTGTCCACAGTAGCATCAAATAAAATGGCGGTATCATCAGTGAATTGACTATTAATGAGAACATCCTCATTAGGCAGTGAAATACCTTTCATAGCTGGGGATAAGGTATTGTCACTAAGAAGGTAGTACAGGGCATCAGAAGCAATGGCAAATAGAGCAGGCGCCAGGGGGCATCCCTGCCTAATAGACCGCTCAAGAGGGAAGGAGTCAGAGAGAGAACCATTATTGTCAATTTGGGCACAAGCATCATGAAGAAGAATGTTAACCACTTTACAAAAGAAGGTATGAAAGCCAAAATCCTCTAGCATCATGGAGATGAAGTTCCACTCAACTTTGTCGTAATCTTTTTCAAAATCTAACAGGAAGATGGCAGAGTTCTGATGGGATTGATTAGCCCAGTGCATGGCTTCCCAACTAGTAATGACATTTTCTAGAATGTACCTGCCTTTAATAAAATCTATTTGGGTAGAAAAAATCAGCTTGGGAAGGATGTTGACAAGTCTGGTGGCCAAGATTTTGGCAAAAATTTTGTAGGCGACATTTAGAAGCATTATGGGTCTCCAATTCTTGATGAGGGATTTATCCCCATCCTTGGGGATAAGCTTAATAATCCCCCTGTTTATGGAGTTACCAAGAGAGCCATGAGAAAGAGCCTCAGAATAGATCTCAAGGAGGTCCTTGTAGATCCATTTTTGGTTGGCTTTATAGAATTCAATAGGGATGCCATCGGGGCCAGGGGCCTTGTCCGACGTAAGCGAACTAATGGCTTTTACAACTTCATCAAGAGATATATGTTCGGCAAGGGTATTGGCATCTTCTGTAGAGACAATCTTAGGAATAAGAGATCGACATCTATCCCTAAGAGAGGAAGCTTCAATCGAATCCCCGAAGGAGAATAAGTTTTGATAGAAGTTAGAAAAGGTATCCTTAATAGTGTTGAGATCCATAATTTCTTGGTTGTCAATGATGATCCTCTCAATGGATTCATGTAAATTATTGTGTTTAATCAGATTGAAGAAAAATAAGGAACCACGATCACCATATTGAGGCCAGTGGGCCCTAGCCCTAATCTTAGCTCCCCTAGTCTTAATGACCTGATGTTTCCTAAGGGCTTCTTTAGCGTTAATAACTTGGGAGGTAAGGCCAAAATAAGAGGGGATAAGTTGATTATTAGCTTCAGCTATAGCTAATTCATTAGATAGGTTTTTTTCAGTGAATCTGAAGTCTTTAGCCCTTTTCTGACCAATAGTTTTTAAAAGGTTCTGGCAGGCAATGATGTTCAAATTCCACTTTTCAATGAAACTATCATTCGGGAAGTTGTTTTTGTTAATAATGCTGATAATATGGATAGCAGTAAAGACATCAACATCTTTGAGAAGACTGGTGTTTAAGATGAATTTGGGTCTATGAATGCGGCTAACGGCAGGGGAGGTGTTGAAAGTGAAGGAGGCAAAAATGGGATGGTGATCAGACAAGGATGTGGGGGTGACAAGGAAAAAATTGCCAACATTGTCTGGCAAGATAGAGAAAAAGTTCCTACTAGCATAGAACCTATCAAGTCTAGAATAAATTCTAGCATTACCCTGTTGATAATTACACCAAGTGTGCCAAAGATCTGGATTGTTGGCCTTGTTGCCAAACAATGGGTCGAAGAGGTGTTTAGAGTTCTTAAATCTATTCTAGGAAAAAATTTCACTATCTTTCCAGGCAAATGGAAACCCTCCATTCTTATCATCTTGACATTCAACCATGTTGAAGTCACCAGCAATTATCCAATGGATGCAAGGGAGGGAGGCCATCCATCCCCAAAAGCTATCTCTTTCATTAACATCATTAGATGCATAAACAGAGCATATGCCAAATTCACTATTATTATAATTTAGAGTGATCCAAATAGCTCTGTTGCAGGGGGAGATACCCTGATTGGTAATATAATTCACCCACTTAGGGCTGACAAGAAGGGCAACACCACTCCTACCCCTCGGGTGATTGGTGTTGATTTTAACAGCATCTTTCCAAAGAAAATTAAGATTCGTTTCCAGAACAAAACCAGTAGTCTTAATTTCTTGCATCATAAGGAAATCCAAATGCTTACAAGTATTCAGGAAGTTTTTAATAACAAATTTCCTATCTGGGGACTTGAGCCCCCTAACATTCCAAGAAAGACAATTCATGAGGAAACATTTGAGGGGGAAGAACACAATTTAGATGATTCTAAACATGTGATCATCTCATCAGTACACATTTCATCATTTTTCTAAATGTTTTTGTTTTTAGATCTGGGGGGTCTACCTCTGCGTTTAGAAGTAGGAAAGCCAGTCATAAAATCTCCCTCATTATCAGTTAGGGTTTTAGGTTCATTAGAGTGCATAACACGAGAGTGGTCAATTTCAGCTATTGGTTGCAAGGCAGGGATAACCGTGACAACATATTCATCGCTGATCTCTTGAAATGGTTTGGAAGGGTTCGGAAGAGGCGAAGAGTTAGGGCTGAAAAAGAGAGAGGAGACGGGTTGGGAGTCAGGCAAAGCAAGCTCAATAGGACTGAACATGTTTGAGATGGAAGGAGAAGAGTAGGTTGGAGGTTTGGAGGAAGTGCTTTGGATGTTAGTTTCCCATCTGCGTTTCTTAGTCACATTCTGGAATCCATCTGTTTGGGGGCTAGCATTATTATCAATCAAAATGGGTTGAAAGATGACAGGGGCGGAAATAGGGTTAACTTCTGAGTTGGTAGTTTTATCCATTGTTTGGGTATCCTTAGGAATCACGGTTTCCATAGCCTTTACAGATTCCTTAGGGTTGGGAGAGGGTTTCTTTTGGAGGATAGGGAAATATTTCCTTAAATGCCCTTCTCGGTGGCATAAGAAATATGCATTAAGCCCACCGAGAATTTCAATGGGGCAACTGTATATAGTATCTTCAACATTGATATGGAAATCACGTGGAATTTCAAATCCAGGGTTCAACGAAATGAGGACGCAGGCATCCATGTGTGGGACAAGACGCACAGTATCATCCATTTAGATGACTTTCCCTAATGGCTGAAGCAATTAAGGGATAAATCTCCAAAGGAAGGGAGGAATATGCTTAACAACTATCCAGTAGGGAGCCAAGAGGGCTAAAACCTCTTCATAATTAGCATCTAGAGACCAAGCAATAGCTCTAAAGGAGGTCAACCCAATAGAGTAGTATTGTTTTTTTAAAACTTCAGTTTGTGCTTCATGATTCATGAAAAAAATGACAAAGAGACCCTTTTGAATCTGTCGACAAAATGAAATATGAAAGCCCATTTTAAGATTCCAAAAATTATGGAACCAATCGTCTAGGAATTTCCTAGGAGGGCATTTATCTAGTTTGACAGCTGAAAAGAAAATAGCAGAGCTTCTTAACCTATTTTTCTCCATAATAATTTCAGCAAGCATTTCAGAATTGGGAGAAACAAAGAAAGGAGTTCTAGAGGTCCCAGAATCCTTACCGGGGTTATGGGTTCCATTAGAGATGACAAACTTGGCCTCTACATTAGTGGAGATGCCCGTGTTTGCTATGACTTCTGAGAAGGACCTAGGTCACGTAGGAGGAGGTTTTGAATTTGGGACAGAGGAATTGGATTTGTTGAGATCGGCATTAATGGTTTCCACTCTCGGCGAAACCAAGGAGGAGGGAGTGGGTACGGGTGCAGACGGGGATGAATTGCCATTAAGATTATTAGTCATATTGCAAATTGGAATGCACAAACCTGTCGAGGATGAGATCCCATCGCCAGCTAGCTGTCCTTACTTGTTTCCTTTGCTTGCCACGGTTACTGTCAGAAGACCGCCACCCGATCTAGCCGAATCTGCTAAATTCGCAGTGAACCAAAATGGAGTTTTTGTAGGCTTTTTTCACCAGATGCGCAACCATGGTTAGGATTTTGAGTTTATATTTTATATTATTAGAAAAGAAATCAATATTTAAATTTTAAAGTTATTTTTGATTAAATTATTATTAAAAAAGATATTAAATTCATCAAAACATTTATAGAAGTTATATTTATGAATAAAAGTAATTAGTGAGAATTTCAAAATAGCAACAATCTTGATTTATGTAAATAGTTTTAGTTCAAATCATGTTCTATTAAATGATCTTTGTATAGACCAGCTTAGTTGTTTGATTTGAGTTGGATTTTTTTTTATTTTTGTAGCTTCTATAATTTGTAAATAAAAATATAATAATGTGATAATATTATAATAATAACATAGTTTTAATAGAACTTTTTTTCTTTCTCAATAGTTTCATAAAAATATTATAATAATTTAATACTAGAAGATTTTTTTAACTTTTATAAAGAGTTCAATCAAAATGTAAAAGTGTAATAATAAAAATATACCAAAACATAAAAATATAATCTTATCTTAATAATAATTTAATATTAACTATTACAATATCATAATACCTAATAATATTTTGGTATTAATTATAATAGCTCAATATAATATTTTTTAAGTAAAATAATGTAAAAATATAACACATTTTAGAATACTTTACTTATATTGCTCTAAAGATAGGTATGCTAGTTATCTTTTATCACCACAATAACCCAAACAAAGACTTGCTAATATTAGCATGGTATAATGATTTCAATGTGGTGTTTCCCTATAAATTCACTTCGTAAATCTTAATCAATAAATAAACATGAAATAACCAAATGTAAAGTCAAACATATGAGCACCAAAATTAGTGTAAGAGGTTCATCCAAGTCAAAATTACATTGAGACTTTAGAATTTTACATGTGTTCTTAGTCAAATTTAAGTAATGTGACATATCAAAACCATGGAAGGTGGTTAGTCTCATAATGTAGTCAAAATTGTTGAAATGATTGAATGAATTCTACTGAAACATCTCTAATTTCCAATGTTTCCTGTAGCTTGAACTATTTGTTTTTGGGTGTACCTTCAATTATTTCAACATCTTTGTTTCTATTTCATTTTCAATCCTTCATGCCTTTGTGTTGTACTATTTCCTTCTGGTAGTAGAGTTTGCCAAAC
>JAGRRI010025704.1:0-11135 GCA_018584345.1 Thuja plicata
AGGGGGAGAAGAAGAAGGAAGGAGGATAAGGATGAGTAGGAGGAGGATAATGAGGAGAAGTAGAAGGCGAAGGAGTAGGAGGAGGAGAAGTAGGAGCAGGAGGAGGAGCAGGAAGCGGAGAAGGAGGAGCAAGAGAAGGAGAAGGAGGGGGAGGAGAAGTATAAGCAGAAGAAGTCAGAGAAGAAGTGGTAGAAAGACAAGGAGGAGGAGGAGGAGGAGGAAGAAGAAGAAGGAGGAGGAGGAGGAGGAGGAGGAGGTATTAAGCTTAATTTCTTGAGGAAATTATCCCTAATAATCAAAATGGATAGTTTTAGGTATGAGAAACAACTTAATAATGCAAACATAATTATCAATGAACTAAAAGAAAAGGTTAGGCACTGCCTTGTAAAAAGAAGAGAACTCACTGAGAAATTTATGGAAAGCCAAGATTACATTGAGGAGCTTTCTGAAGAGAGTGTGTCTGAAGAATATGAGGAAGCACTGACAAATTTGATGGATAAGAATAATGGACTTAAAAAAGAGGTGGCCAAACTGAAAAGAGAGGCTGAAAGTCAGTTTTTTAGGATGTGTGAAGATCTTGAAGGAAGAAGAGTTGCTGAAGATTCCCTAAAGGCTAAAGATGAAACACTAACAAAAAAATTTGAGCGACTATTCAGGTTGGAGCAAGTAGTTGTTGTATTGAATGAACACTTACATGACACAAATGAAGAAAATATTGACATCGCAAGAGAGAATGATGGATTGAGGAAAGACAATGATAGGCTTAAAGAAGAGCTTAAATATGTGAATGATCTACTGGATTTTATTAATAAGACTTCTGCTAAACTTGATGAACAACTAGGTAGGCTGAGGAGGAATGGACAAAAACAAGGTCTAGGTTTCTCAAACTTTGAAGTAGGTGAATCATCTTGCACTAAGGACATCAATGCAGGAGACAAATCAACACCCAATGTGAACAATAACACTCGTAAGAGAAGGTATAAACATGTATGTTTTAATTGTCACAAGGAAGGTAATAGTGCTAATATATGTTGGTTTGAACCTATTGCTCTAAGTTTCTCAAACTTTGAAGTAGGTGAATATATGCTAATATATGTTGGTTTGAACCTACATTTTTTAAATAAAACCTCTACTCATAATTATTTATATCACATTTCTCCTATGATAAAGATAAACTCCTTCACACCTATGAACAATAGAATTATGTGGCTAAGTTAGTCCACTGTTTCTTATGAGTCTCAATCCTAGAATTAAGATAGATTTAATTTTAACTCAATACATATTTATGTAAAGATAATGTAGAGGCATATGATAAATGATAATTTTTTATAAAAAAAATATCTTCTATGATAGACAATGGAAGGAATAGATATTATACTTTTCCCATGACAGCCTATATGCCAGCTCGGCTAGCTGTTGGGAGACTACTTTCTTTGAAAATTTGTGCTATTTAAAAAAAAATGTTGGAGTTGAGCGTAATGTTTTGATTTTTAAAATGTCATTGGGAGGTTCATACAAAGAGGTGTAATTACATGCACGGAGATTCATACACTGTAATGAAGAAGGGGCAAACCAAATTCAAGCAAGAGAAGGCAGAGGACTGAGCTTTGCATTTGTAGTGGAGTGTTATATCATTGGGCAGAAAAAAAGATTCATACAAACTAGAGATATCCATACAAACTAGGGATATCCATACATAATTGATATTACATAAGATGAACTAGTATTGTAGGGTTGTGTTCGAAACTCTCTCACTCTCTCTCTCTATAAATATTTTCCCTGCTTTCTCTAAATGTTGGCCAGCTATAATTTTGTATGTTTTTAGTTTTCCATCCCTTGTCTCTCTTTTGTTCAAATAAAATGTTCATTATTTTGATTTATAGTCCCAACGTGCAATGATATTCGATATATTCGTGGTTCGTGTGTTAAAGGGTTTTGATTAATAAGGTATGTCTCATGAGTCTAGACAAATTCTTCTCATAATTTAGGCATTGCGTATGACCTATTATCATTTTGTGATTTATAAGTTTAAATAGTTCTTTCTTTTGTTATATAAACTAGTATTTACTAGTTTGATTTATATTTTTAATGCTCTGTTAAAATAAGCCTGTCACAATAGGGTCACTCTATTCTATTGAATGCCCTACTCTAATGTAATCCTTTAAACTATTAACATCTAATGAAATGAGTGTTTTATCCTATACAACAGACAAGTGACAAGGAAAAAAGCAAACGACTACTTTACAGTGTTTAAATATCATTTCATAGGTGAGATTGAGATGCTGCATTTTGGGTGAAATGTGAAATTGCAATTGAGATTGAGATTGATGGAAATGATGTAGAGGATTTGGTCATTAGCAAAGGGCTAGGGCTCACTCCTTGTTGTAAAATCTCTTCTTATTTCTCCATTCCTTTCAAATGCAGTAAGATGAGGAAGATAATCCATTGTGGACAAGACAAGGTCACCCTGCAACATAGGGCTCTATCCTCTTTCTTTGTTCTTCAATTCCTTTCAAATGCAATAAGATGAGGAGGAGAATGCATTGCAGGAAAGATAGGGCTACCCTGTAGTATGAGGGGCATTATGCATGGGTGGATTTATATCACTCCTTTCTCCACATTTTTGTATGTTCTCCATAATCCTGAAGCACTTCACTTCTTGAGGTATGGTAAATTCTACATTTCTAACCTGCTCTATTGTATTCAAATTTTCTAGGCATATACTCCACAAATTTGAATAAGTACAATCCATTTCCTTTTTACTATGTTTGATTGTAACTATAAAATATTTATATGAATGCTAAAAGAATGCAAAAGAATTCTATATACAAATGTTTACAATTTTGTTCTTTATTGTTTGTATTGTTAAGATTTTATTTAAGATAACATCTCGCATATGTTTGTAGCTTCTAGTATTTTATTTTTAGGATATTTTAAGTAGTTGTAATAGCTTCAAAAATAGGAGCTACCAGAAACAATAGATATGACCCAAAATCCAAAAACAACTTCAAAGTAGCAAAATTGACCTGACCGGTAATGGGTACCTATTAGTTAGACAACTTTTACATGATCTTCACCATCTTCAAAAAGTATGAACCTCCCTGTTTGGAAGAACTAGACTATGTTGCCACCGGTACGAGGGTAGAGCCCTTTTAGTAGGCCATTGCCATTAATCAATTATACTTCATATCATATTTCTCAGATAGAGGTATGGATCACTTTTGACCAAAATATTGATCACATTCTTGGAAGATCTTCCTTGATCATGCTCCCATAACTCACTCTCCCATTCTATCCAATGGGACTAAAGACTACAGTCTGCTAAAACTTCTTCATCTATCCCTTGAGGTGTATCTGTGATCTTTTTTGTTGAATCTTGTTCCAATTCTGCACCAATTTTTTATTGTTCCTTAGTCTTAAAATTATTTATCTCTTCTGCTTCCTTTGATTTTTTGGCTGACCTAGAATTTCATTTTTTTCTTCAAACACAAATCTGGCTTGTGCTAAAAGTGAAAGCTGCCACTTCCAATGCTCCTTCTTTCAAAAATTGTAGGAGATTTTTCCTTCCTTCATGTTGTACCTCATAAGTGTTCTAATTATGATGGATAACTTTCCTCTTATATTGTTAGGGTCTTCTTAATAGCAAATGACACACATCCCCTGGCACCAAAACACATAGCACTTCATCCGCAAGGATTAATTTTAAAAGAAACTAGATAAGATATATGCATAATTATCATCCTTCAATGACATCCTCTCAAGATTGGATATTTGGACTACAAGCTGGATGCAATTCACTAACCATTTTTGTACTTACCAAATTTTGGGAAGATCCTCCATCTATGATCACCCTATAAACCTTGTCATTAGACTTCCATTTTTTTTGAAAGATACTCTTTCTCCTCCAATCAGCTTACGGGGCCACTTTTTTCCTTGGATATTGAGGTTCTTTGTGACATTAAACTCTCTCCCTCTTTGCTTCAACCTCCTTAATCAAAGTTTCTTATTCTTTTTGGGCTACCATGACCTTGCTGGGGTTTGATGATAGTATTGGAAAAATAAGGCATCTCAAGTTCTTTCAATCTCCAAAAGGTTGATGTCCTCGTCCTCTACCTCCAAAGCCCCCCCTCTATTGATGTTGGCTTTCTCAGCTTAGCCTTCTATCTCTTCACTCATGTAAAGTTTTGAATAATTTTCTTTCCCTTTTTTATTGTTATAACAACACCCAATTGATTCCTCATAAATATATGAGGAGAAAATTAGAGGATAAAAACTATTAGCAATCATTAAAAATTTTCAAATAAATATCTGTAATGAGTATTTGCCTTCCTGAATCCTTCTCCAAGTTGTTGATCAGATAGCTTAGACTTGTCTGATAAGAAGATCTCTAGCTAGAAACACTAGTACAACTCTTGCAGTGATTTGGGTTTCTCTATAGCAAGTTGTGATTGTATAACAGGTAGAAACAATATCTTCTTAGGAGTTATTCTCCCATGAATACAATCGTAATGCAAACAGCTGAAATATTTGGTCTGAACTAGCAAACCAAAGTGTAACATTTTGTTTGCATAAACAGATATCCAAATCATTTCATTTGATAGACTTTGATCTGCTAGTTCAAAATATTTTCCATATATGACAACTAAATGAATCTCCCATGACTTTAGTCTACTATTTCAAAAGCCTTTCCAGCTATAGAAACTCAAATGAATGTATCTAATGGAGGTTGGCATCTGGATGGGGCGTAGGATTATAAGCTTGTTGCCACCCCTATTGAATCAATCTTACAAAGTACATTTGTTAGAATCATATCAGAGCTTTTGTATCGTAAAATATTAAACTCATAAAATATTTAGATTTGGCATCTGGATGGGGTACAGGGTGCTGCTAACCCAAAAATGGGCATGGGAACAATGGAGAAAAGAAAAATGTTGTCTCCTGATTTGAGAAAATGCTTAAAGGCCTAAGCTGCTGCCTAGATTGATTATTCTATCTCTTACCCTTCTCTATTTTCTGTATGTATACCAGTTAGCTGCCATATCTTCTCAGTAATATTCTCTCAATCTTGCTAAGGTTCATATGGAGTGACAAACCTCCAATATCTTTGATTTCTTGAATTTCGTGGCTATCCATTCTCCATTCTACAATATAGGTTTATTTTCTTTCTTACCTTTCTCATTGTCAAGTCATACTCTAATATATTTTCTTCTGCCATCATACCATCAATTGGCCTAGCATGCAACTATAGGGATTTAGGTGCCTTTTTTCAATATCCAACTTACAGTTTCCATTTGTAATTGTAAATAGACTCATACAAAATATATTAACTTATTATGCTTATTATCAACTAGGAAATGGGCACCAGTATTTAACAACACAACTCTCTAGTAATTTTTTAACCTATGGCTAGAATATAGCCCTTTATGTTCCTCAAAGTTTAATCACTTACTGAAAATAGTGGGTTGACCATACAACCAAAGCGTGGAGGGCATGCTTCTAAAGTTGTTACAAAGGAAATATTACAAGTGTTCAACAAAAGAAATATTACAAATGTATGCCAAGTGCTTCTAATCAACCGTAGCATTATTAAAATAACCCAACCTGCTTGCATTCATTCATTTAACTTACACTGCTCCTATTACAATTTCAAGAAGGAAATTTTTTATATCATTTGGGCAGCAAAGCATGCCGGATAGAGATTATGACAAGCCAACCATAAAACAAGCATAAATGTTTGCCTATGTACCAATTTATTCATTTCACAATTTTTTTTTATATTTTAAATTGTAGTTATATATACAAATTCTAATATGCACGGTATTGTTGATTCGTAGAGATTTTAACTTGAATTAGATTGCCAAGGTATGCTTGAAGAATTTAAACTTCTTATTTTGGAGGTTTTAGTGTTTATATATGTTTGTGTGGCTGCTTGTTATATAGATAGAGTTAAATATTAACTTTTATTCTTTATAATCAATTGTTTGCCGCATTATGTTTTTATTGTCCTATAAGAAAGATTCAATGTTACAAGAATAGTGTATTTTTCCCCTGAGTTGAGTCAAAGCAAATCAACATAGTGGGAAGAACCTGGCTTTAGGGATGCAATATTACTCATCATTTATAATCCAATTAATCATTATGATGCAAGGTTTTAAATTTTAAATTACAGAGCAACATTATATTAAAAAAATTTCTAAAGTCGAAATTCTCATTTTGTTTGCTTGTCAATTGTTTGTTGTAGTATGTTTTTACTACTTTATGGATAAGACTATCATCCTAGTAGTTTTCTTTGAAATTAGTTTAGTAAGTCATGTAAAATGTATTTGGAAGCAATGTGAATTATCTTTGGGCAGTGTGTTTTTAAATTTAATGTTGGAGAATTGAATTTGATGAAAATGATTTGAAAGCAATTTTTATAACGTGTATGCATAATAAATAAAACTTAGATTAGCTAGAATTTATTTGAAAAAAGTGCAACCCTATAGGACAACACTTTGAAAAGTTCTCACACTTGGCCGATGAGAAGAGCTCTGGCTAGGAATTCTACTACAGCTCTTGCGGTGATTTAGATTTCTCTGATTAGGTGTGATTCTCCCATGCTTTCTTGATTCGCCCATGGCTTCAATTTTAATCCTGAAAAGATGGATTCTTAAGTGGAAAAGAACCCGCAACAGACAGCCCAAGCTTCAGAAAAATGAAAATCCTAATCAAACTCTTTTCCCACATTAGAAACATCCGCTTTAGTAATTTTTTATGTTCCCATTGAAGATCTAGAACAATGTCAAGAAAAACCTAGTTCAAATCATTAAAATCTGGAATCTTTATCATAGCTAAGAATATTTACTTTTCAAGATGCTCAGGACTTGTAGAAGCTACTGGTAAAAGAGGCAAGACATCATTAGCTTCTATGAAAGTAGACAAGCAAAATCATCCTCTCGTTGATTGCTGGAAAATGTTTCAATCTTCTTTGTAGTTTCAACAGACTGACTTGCACATGTTAGAGAGGAAGGAACTGAATGCTCCTTGTGAAATGTTATCTTTAGAAAACATATGTGGAAATTCATTCTTCTCATGTGAACTCCACAAAGAATGGTCCATCAACAGACAAACTATATTCAACCAACCTTATCCATAACACTATGGCTATGCCTAATTCCTCCTCTCTTCTAAATTATGACTTTTAACCAAGGTCTGAAAATGATATCGTCAAACCCCAACTCAAAAAAATTATAAAATCGAAATGCAAATCATGAAAAGAACTGATATGGAAACAAGCACTTAGATGTGATGATTGCATTCTCTGCATGGTTATTTTATGGTATTTTAGTGACTACCTTCTTGTGTATTTGCAACTGGGTTGTTAGTTCTTCAAATTATTTTATATATTTCAGAGAAAAGGACAAATGGGTAGTCTAAAAAATGGTGACAAAGTTGAAGTTTCCTATGATGAAGAAGATTTTAGTAGAGTCTGGTTTTTAGCAGCCATAGTGAGGAAGGCTAGAGAAAATTTTGTTGTTGAATTCAAGTATTTGATGACTGATGATAAGAAATAAAAACTGAGGGAGACAATTGAGGATCGTCAAGTAAGATCTCAATAGATAGAATTTTGAGCTTCATGAAAAAGTTGATGCACATGACTGAGATGAGTGGGTGGGCAAGAGTTTAAAACTGTGTCTTACCATATAATAATTATGTTGTTTATTTCCTGCATATTGAGGAAAAATCTGAGTACCATGGTAGTCAGTGGAGGGAGTTGATGGAAAATGGCTTAGCCTTCAGAGGTATGCAAATGGGGCTCTTTCCATTATTACGTTAAAAAATGTTTCCATTTGACTGATTTGCAAGACTTCATTCAGCTTGTTTGGATGTTCTTCCTTCTAGTTTGGAATTTTTTTAAAGAAGTAAAACTTGGTTTTTTATATTCATGGTTATGCCTGTGATTTGTGAGGGGTTGTTTGGTTGAAGGGTATCCACGTTCCTATTTTTAGAGTGTAGGTTTTCCCAAGCACTAAGAGTTTTCTATTCTGTTGTATTTCTGAAAAGTTTGTTGTGTATGAAAATTGAGAACTTATGTTTGTCACTGATCACAGCCCTAGAATTTGATGGTTTGTGGACTGTCTAGTTTTTATAATAATATTTTTTTGCTACTTAATTTGAGAATTTTAGTCCGATCTCAGTCAATACAATGAAGGCATAAGGTTTTCCAGCAAAGCTTGATGGATTTGTTATCACCAGTCTTTAACTATCACTGACAATATAATTCTATACAACATTTTATGCCTAATGATTCTCTTCATGCATGCTTTTGTTTCAAGGCTATTTTTCAAGGGCTACCCTAACATTATTTTAATTAATCCTATATTTATGTTGGTCTCCCTAAAATTATGTTTATAATGGTCTCCATAACATTATTTTTATTTAAGTCTATGGTAGTTGTTGACCCAAATTTTTTACTTTTTGAGAATAAGTATGAAGTGATGTCAGCCATTAATCATTTAAACTAGGGTACATTTGTTGCAAAAGTATTTACTTATAGTTACACAATTATAATCATATTGGCAATCTATCACTGATCACTGATATTTTTTAAATTTAGAGTGGAAAGCTTCTTTTTTTAAGAACTATGATATTTTTTTTCTTTACTTCTTTGTATCTTTATGATGTTAATAGTGGGTTATTCTTTATCTTCAACCAACCTTTCCCATAACACTATGCCTGATTCTTCCTCTGTTCGAAATAAATCCTATTTTCTTCACGTTCTAGTGAAAGACTTTATTTGTTGTTTTTCTTTATCTATCTCTGCCATTCCCTTGTATTCTTCAGGTTTGGTTTTCTTTACACTGTACCACTGAACACTTGAATCCAACAATATCAACAATAAGCAACAATAGTTACTTATTTTCATATGCCATGAGGCTCTTGAATCATGATTTTGTATATGTTTGTGTGCTTGTTTGTATCACATTTTGTTTCTCAATTATCAAATTTTGTTTAGTGCAGTGTGTTATTGGCTTAGCTTCAACAAGAATTTGACAGGACAATTAGGGTGGTATATGGACTGAGCAGAAATTCCATTGTCATTTTAGCTTTACTCGCTTGTGATTAGTTTCTTCAGAAAATGAAAATCCTGACTACAATTGTAATCCTGAAAAGACAAATTCTCAAGCAAAAAAGAACACGCAACATAGAGCCCAAGCTTTAGTAAGTTTTTATGTTCCCATTGAAGATCTGGAACAATCTCAAGAAAAACCTGGCTAATATCATTTATATCTGGACTATTTAACATGGCTAAGAATATTTACTTTTCAAAATGTCATTTCGCTACTGGTAAAACAGGAAAGACATCCATAGCTTCTTCCTCGTCAATGATTGTATTTTATCTTTAAGAATTCTGTGCAAACATAAAAGCAAAATCCTCTTGTTGATTGCTAGAATATACTTCAATTTCCTTTGTAGTTTTAATAGACTCAATTGCAGATGTTAGAGAAGAATGAATGACTGCTTCTTTTGAAATGTTATCTTCAGAATATATTTTGGAACTGGACAAACTTCACAGTTTCTCTACTCTTTTAACACTGTGCATGTGCCTAATTAATCTTCTCTTCTAAATTATGAATTTTAACTAAAGATTATCTTTAACATTATTTATGCATCATTTGATGATTTTGATTCTAAAAGGTCTATTAATGTTAGGTGTGAAATGTGCAGGGCTCATTTGTTTGGAAGATATAATATGAAAACAAATCTCAATGACTACTATCATTTGTTATTGTAAATATAGTTGTGCACTAATGAATGCCTAAATTTCTCTTGAACTTTGGTTAACAATTATAATTAATAAAAATGTATCAATTTTTAGAAGGGGTAGAAATACCTCTCCACAAACTCTTAAGGATGGCCATGGACATCTATCAAGAGGTATTTTTTTGTTCCCTTTTCATGTTATTTTTAGTTTTTTAAAGTCTAAATGTAATTTAATTAAATAGTTTTGCTAATCAAATATGTATTTTGAAAATTAAATTTGTGAAGACTATAATAAAATACCAGTAAGTTGTATTGATTTCTTTTTTAAAGTTTATAGTGATCTATATGTGGTTGAGTTGTATGGTTTTTAAATTTTATGGTGATCAACTGTTTATGGTATATATTCATTGAGTAAGTTTGATGATTGCATGTAAATAACTTATTAATTGGTTGGATCGAATGGATTTTATATAAAATATGGAATAAGTTTGATAATTTCTTGTAAAGGATTTAATGATTACTTGAATCTTATAGATTTTAAATAAAATTATCATAGATAATTTACTTCTAATCAATATGGCGTGTTTGGTGTCCTTTTGCATTAAGAGGTTAATGACATTTACCAAGTGTCACTTATCATGTTAATTTTCTTTTTTTAAATGTCTAATTGTAGACATGTCATCAAGTTTCATGACATGCCTTAGTGTACACACGTATTAGGCAAAATGTTTTTATTATATTACAATTGTACATAAAAATCCTAAGCTATGCCTAATGTGTTTGTCCATGCATTATAGTTGAGTGAGATTTACTCTTGTACATGATGATTGCATCAATCTTGTTATCATCAACCTCAATACATGATAAAACTAACCATCCATAATGGTTAGATGTAGATTATCTATTCACAATGGTTAGTGTACTTATTCATTCACAACCGATAGTGACATTTGCTCTTGTGCATTATGTATGGCTTTTGTATGAAGGGTGTAATGAAACATCATTAACCTATATTTATGCATAATCATACATAATAAGAAATCAGGGTATGCACATCTTTATATTTGTAAGGAATAGTACTATTTATTTTCTACATGATTTTTCTTTCTAGTTTCATTATTTATATTGAATTATGTTTATGCATTTTTATGTCAACGTTTAAATTTATCATTTTGTATGTGGATATATGCGTGTGTGTTTGTGTAGACAAGTGCTTAGTAAAGAGATGATATGTATGTATGTATGCGTACATTTAAATTTATGGTTTTTTATGTGGATATATGTGTGTGTGTTTGTGTAGACAGGTGCTTAACAAAGAGTTGATATGTATGTATGTGTTTATGCATATGTATGTATGTTTAAATGAATGAATGTGTGTATAAAAGAATGCA
>JAGRRI010025772.1:0-10781 GCA_018584345.1 Thuja plicata
GGTGAATCAATGGCCTCAAAATTTAATCCTTAAATCAACCCTTAAAACTTAGTACCACAAAATTATGCCTCTAGTTATCTTTAGTCCTGTAAGATGAATTCCTCTAAATACTTATATCAAATTACTACTTTTTGAAATGCTTTGTAAAACCTTCTACTATATGTTTACCAATAAGCAGACTTCTATTTATCGAAACACGGTAAATAACTAGTGTATACCGATCAATCCATATAACATATGTGAAATGCAAAACAATAAAGTAATGAATCATAAAAATATTAACACATGGACTTTTAACATGGAAACCCTATTAAGAGAAAAACCACTGGAACTGGTACCCCAAATTTTCACTCTTCTAAAGTGAGCTGGGTGAAGAGCCAACCCTGTTAAAGGTTACAAACACACTATTAGGTGTGACCTTGTTAGAGGATTTTATACATAGAGATTGTCACTTAGTATTGGGCACCTAATGCTGCCATCCTTGAATCAGCTGCTCTCTTAGACTGTCAATAGGCATCGGGAATATCCAATGCTACTTTCATGAATCAACCTTTTTGGCACTCCTTGGGATGTACCTCAATATATAGAAGAATGTTAAGTCCTGCTCGATTAAGAGACTTGATGCTTCAATGGTTAAACTGAAACATTATGACCTGTTCATATTGAAACTTAAATTGCAGATTTTTAGATCTATTTAAGTACATTACCTCTCTAACCAATATATCAAATCAATCCTTGTGCTCCATACTTTCTGCTCTGTGATGTTATGCTTGTTGTTTGTCGGTGTCTACAGAATTCCTTAGCTCTTCCTTGAGCTTGTTTGATTAGCACTACATGAAGTTTTTCTTCATCAGTTTCTCTTCAACATCCTCTTTCTATTCACTCCCCTTAATCCCATTCATAAATGAATTAAGCTTGTCTCTTATATAGACATAATATTCATTGTTTCTTGATTCTTGATTCTTGGCATGAAAAACAATCCAACCAATTAGATTTAAGGTATAACTCCTAATTTGTCTCGTATATATCTTCTTGCCAACTGTACAAATCAGCTTTAAATCAATCACTTATCTCTAGTCAAATAAAACAAAGTAGACAACCAGTTAAGTCTATATTTAGCTTTGCCAGCTAGATATTTTGTCATTTTATGAACTCTCTATTTTGTCGGTCACCATTGTAGTTAGTTGTCGGTGACAACTGACAGTTCCATCAGTGAGACTCTAGTTAGCTTCATGATCTCCATCCTTCGGGCATCATTGGAATTTTACTCATCATGCAACACTATCTTTAGCTCATCGGGAAACCTTCTGACTTTGCTTATCGGGCATCCTGCGGTTTTGCTTCATCAGGCAACACTATACTTTTGTTCGTCGGGTATCACTATGACTGTTCTTCTTTTCTCTGTCTATCAGTGTGCACTTTGTCAATGTTATTTGTCACTTAGTGAATACTTGACTTTTATGCATTGCTAAAAGCATAACCTTTGTTCCTTTGGTTTTCTGAAGTCTTTAGCATTTTTTACATGACCATACACATGATATCAAGTTAACATCAATGACAATACAATACATTAACTGATTTAATGTCTTGCATTATCTTCAACTTAACATTTTCAAACATTCAGTTAGTTACATGTCATCAGGTAGTGGATCAAGTAGTTACAGGAGAGATGACAGAAGGATGTTTAGAGGAACGTGTTTCAAATGTGGTGGATAAGGATACCGATACTTTGAGTGTACTCAAGGTAATTCAAATAAGATGACAAAGAATAAGGGTATATCTTCTTATATGGAGGAGTCTACTAAATATTTGAATCAACCTGAGGATGGAGAAGTCATAATGGTGAGAAGAGCCCTATGTCATGAAGAGACAAATAAAGAACCATTGCTGAGGAATTTGTTTTTCAAGACAAGACACAAATTCGAAGGAAAATGTTACAAAGAGATCATTGGTAGTGGTAATTCAGATAACCTACCCTTTGAGGAGTTAGTGAACAAGTTGAAGTTGCAAAGATTGAATCATACGAAACCTTATCAGATAGCATGGATAAAGGATGATCATAAGTTATTGGTAAGTAAACAATTTTTGGTGAAGTTGAAGATATTATCTTACCATGATGAACTTCTTGTAGACACCTAAAAATGGTTTGAGCCTGCTAGTCTACGTGTTTTAATATTTTTAGCATTACAATTGAAACGTTGTTTTGTGACCTAATTATTCCTCTACTTTGCGCATATGATATTTATTATATGACAATATTGTGTCTTTCATCGATGATTGAATATCACAAAATTGGTCAATTATTTACTAATATTTCTACTCTCTTTATCAAATCAATCATTTTCCTAATCAATTCCGATCAACCCTAAACCGATCCTATTCAATCCTAAACCATTCCAAATCTTTCTAAATCAATTCAAACCCATTCTATTCTATACCTAATAACTTTCAAAATTGTTTGGACTCATTCCAACCATTTTGGGGCATTGTCCAAGATCATCGATGCCTAATTAACCCAATTCCAAACTGATCAAAACCCTATTCCAAAATTCAATCAATCTTGCCATCATTTTAGGAGCATTATTGGTGCAGAGCACCCTAGGGTTTCTCGCTCCAAGCCCTAGCAGTTTAACAGAGTGATCATGGAGCAGATAATGATTAACAGTCAATTATCTTCCTAAACCTTAGCAGCTCGTAACTCCTAGTACAAGGGCGGTTAAACAAACAAACTGGTTACATCATGTATCACACAGTCGCAGGTGATCCGCAGTTAAGTGGAAATGGGGTGCGACAATGTGATGACATGGTATCGCAAGCTCGCGAGTTGATGGGCGGTTAGTGTAAAACTAGTGTGACAACGTGACAATAGCTCATTGCATAGTCAGCGGTCTATCGGCAGTCAGCTTGAAATGGGCGCGACAGTGCGAGGACCGTGTATCACGAAGTTGCTGGGTACTCAGCAGTTAAGGGAAGATAGTGGCGAGAGAGAGACAATCATGTATCGCAAAGTCGCAGAACAAAAGTAGCTCATTTAGAAGTGTGCGAGTGAGCGAAAAACAATGCATCACACACTTGCAGGCTAATCAGCAGCTCATGGAAAAAGGTGCGAGCGCGCGATGATGATGCATCGCTCAGTCGCAGATGAATCGGCATCTCGGTAACAAGCGCTGCGAGCGCACGACGATGATGCATCACTCAGTCGCGGAGTAATCATCAACTCGGTTCAAGGCATTGCGAGTGCACGACAAAAGGCATCGCAGAGTCGCAGAGTAATCATCAGCTTGGTTCAAAGCAGTGCGAGAGCACGACGATAGGGTATCGCAAGGTCGCAGGGTTAAGACATGCCTAGTGATTATAACTCACGACTATGCGATTAAGCATCCGGGGTAAGGTAAAACGTCTGACCGAGCCGATAAAGAGCTGCAAAATCGCGACTGTAAAAAGAGAGAATAGGTTGACTTGTCAACATGGAAGAAAATGCCAAAATAAAAGAGAATGCCACGGAGGAAAAGGAGATCCACGTCGTCAACCATGCTGATGATGAGAATGATGACAGTTATAGGAAGAATATGAAGAGCCGAGGTAGTTAAGAATCTTCAGACGGCAGGTAACCTAGAAACGGTTACAAATCAAGAAGAGGCCGAATATATAATCAAGTAAAGAAAACTTGTACGAGGTTGTTGTTAAAGAACTAGAATTGTGAAGGATAGCAGAGGAAGTTTTCTATGTGTGTGAATTGTAAACTTTCTAATTTTCCAATAAAGATAGTTCCTGTGTGTTCTGTGTGTTCTTCTGTTGTATACAAACTTCTGTAGAGTAGGATTTTGAATTCAATCAAGTCTCATGGATGCTTTTTGACTCTTATAATTCATCCTATGGAGTGTGACCGTCAAGAAGCATCCTTCATGTATTTTTATTCTGTTTTTGTGTCTGTGTTGGAGGAGAGGCTAGTCAAAATTGTAAACAAGTCCTAGGCGAGCTAAATGGTTCGGCTAGAGAACTTGTAGGAGAGAGAGATAGAAAGAGAAGATGCATGACTGACTTTATTCAGTCATGGAGAGGAAGATAAGATAGAGAGTGAAGCTTTTCGGTGGGTAGGGAACCTAGGAGAGAGGGAGCGTAGAAGTCCTTCTAGTTAGGGTCTGAGAGTAACCCTAAGAGACTCAAGTGCGAGTCTAGAGGATCCTGAAGTGAATAGGGTCCAAGGTAAGATTCCTAAAAGAGAGTAGGAGTCTAGGAGAGAAAGGTGACCTCCCCACCAATTGTCTAAGATCATCGATGCTTCATATCCCCTTAATCAGATATTTGATAACATTGTCAAAGTTCATCGATGTTATCATTATCAATTCAATAGTGTTATCCATGTTTGTCAATGCTATTTCTGATCATTATTATTTTGGGAACATTGTCCAAGTTTATCGATGTTTCCTCATTTCTATTTCAATCCTATGATTCCATCAAAGTTCATTGGCACTTTTCAATCATTTCCAAACATCATTATGCGGGTTCATTATCAAAGCTCATCGATGCCTCGTGATTTTCTAAACTATTCCAGAACCCTCAAAATTGATCATAATCCTTATCAATATCATCAAAATCATTCCAATTGTACATTAACACCTTCAATTCAACCAATGATTCACTAATTTACCCTCTTGGGATGAATAACCCATAATTTATCCCTATGTCCTAATTGAATAAATAAATTGAATTTATTTATTCCCTTTTTCCCTAAGTCTTCACAATTAATTAATTGCCTAATTCTAATTTATGGGATTTTATGATTTCATAAATACTAATTTAGATTTGTGAGGAATATAGATTTATTAATTCAATTAACATCCTCCTAATCTCACCTAATTGTTATATCCCTTAATTGAGGATTCACATCCCTATTAAGGTTCTTCTTCAATATCTTCAATATCTCCTTATTCATTTTCCCCCATATCATGTTTCCAAATATCCTACCTATCTTTCCCTTCATTATGCATTGATTTTATGCATTCTAATTCACCTAATTGCTTCTCATTTTCTATAAATTTAGATGCTTTCCTATCTTTCAATTTTAAGAGACCACTATCTCCTAGTATTCTCGCTTGCAAACTTGGCTTTTGTATCTTTGTGCAATTGTCTTATTTTCAAAGAGCAATATCAAATCTGATTATGGAGAAGAAAGGAGGACATGGGAGATGCATTTGAAGGGATTTTTCAGTGTTTTTATGCTTTGTATTTGTGAACTTTTGTTTTGAATGGCTTTCATGATAAGATTAGATAGGTTAGCATATTGAATAGGGTTTTTGGTCTCCTATATATTATATTCATGCCTTTTTCTAGTCTTACATTTGGTGAACCCAACGTGAATCATTTGATATTCAAAAGCCTTTTTTCTGATTTATAGGTTTACCTCTGGCCTCGACAACATCTGCACTACTGATGATGACATCCCCCTAGTCTACCCTAAACTTATTGATTGGGACGAGCAAGGATCACCGAGCTTAGATTGCTTCAAAAATGATGAAGCAATAGTGGAATTCTTTGAGCTCTGAGAGGGCATGCCATCTGGTGACCACAAAGTAGGGTTCTCCATTGACCTTGTTGTTATAGCATATTTTGGGGAGTCAAATCCATCTTCCAATTGAAAAATTGAAAATGATAAAATTAAAAAAGACAAAAATGAAAAGAATAGGTCCTCTGGTGAAAATCAAAAGGTTCCAGTTGACCATTCAAAAGTAAAAACAAAGGATGTATCCAAGGGTGAAAACCTCTTTGAGGCACCCGAGGATGGAAGATTGGACATACCCCCTCTAAAGGAGAAGTCAGCATTGCTCATCGAAATGACTGAGGAAATCAACTTGGGAACACCAAACAATCCCAAGATTATACACTTTGCAACATCACTATCACCAGAAGAGAAGGACAAGTTTGTCAGATTCTTTCTTGAGTGCCAGATTAATTTTGCCTGGTCCTATGCTGACATGCCTAGCTTGGATCTCAAATTAGTTCTTCACCACCTCCCTCTGAAGCCAAGTGTGAAGCTAGTCAATAGAAGCTAAGAAAAATGCATCCCCAAATAGCTCTACTGGTAAAAGTAGAATTGAAGAAGTTATTGGATGATGGTTTTATCAGACCTATAGATTACGCACACTGGATTTCCAATCTGGTACCTATCAACAAACACGCTAGGGGCATACAGATATGCACTAATTTTTGTGATCTAAATAAGGCATGCCTTAAAGATGATTTTCCTCTGTTGACGTGACTGCAGGCTACGAGATGTTGTCACTGATGGATGGCTTCTCTGGTTACAAGCAAATTCAAATTTCTCCTGAAGATCAACCCAAGAAAACTTTCACATGTCCTTGGGGAACCTATTGTTGGAATGTCATGTCCTTCAGCCTCAAGAACATCGGAGCAACTTACCAATGGGTAATGACCTCAATCTTCCATGACTTCATGCACATCTTGATGGAAGATTATGTTGATGACCTCCTCTTCAAATCTACAACCAAGAAAGATCATCTGAGTATTCTGGCCAAAATCTTTGAAATAATGGAAGGATATAAGCTTCGCTTGAATCCCAAAAAGTGTGTTTTCAGAGTTGTTTCTGGAAACTCCAAGGCTATATCATCTCTCAATGAGGTATTGAATTAAATCCTACAAAGGTGCAAGCCATTTTAGAAATGCCTCCGCCAAACACTCTAAGGAAATTGTGAAGTCTACAAGGGAAACTACAGTCTATCCACTGGTTCATTACACAACTTGTAGATAAATGCCAGTCATTTCAAAATCTGTTGTATAAAGGTGTGACTTTTCATTGGAATGAAAAATGTGTACACTCGTTCCAACAATTGAAAGATTATCTATTACATCCTCCAATGTTGATGCCTCCCATTCCAAGAAGGTCATTCATCTTGTATATTTCTTCTACAGAAACTGCATTGGGTGCTCTTCTTTCATAGCATGATGAACAAGGAAGAGAAAGATCTATTTATTACATCAGTAGAACACTGGTTGGATATTAAACTACTCACTCATTGAATGATCTTGTCTTGCTATGGTTTTTGCAACACATAAGTTAAGACATTACATGCTACACTAGAAAACCATGCTCATATCTTGGATTGATCCATTGAAGTATCTTTTAGGAAAAGTAGCTCTCACAGGTCACCTAGCTAAATGGGTCATGCTCCTGAGTGAGTTTGACATAGAGTATATAGACTGAAAAGCAATAAAAGGCCAGGTGATAGCAGATCAGCTTGCAGAGGCACCAATTCTAGGTGATCACCTGTTGCTTTCAAAATTTCCAAGTGAGTCCATTTTTCGCATTCACTGACTCTAATGAATGGAAACTCTATTTTGACAGCTCACACACCAGGCATGGATCGGGGGTAGGCATCATATTTGTCACCCCACAAGGTGATGTCATACCAAAATCTTACAGAATTGCATTTGCATTCACCAACAACATCACTGAATATGAAGCCCTTTTCACTAGACTCAAACTTGCTATTCAATGGAAAATATAGCACCTCAAAGTGTATGGTGATTCCCAATTAGTCATCCAAAAGGTCACTGATGACTATGAAACCAAAGATGAAAAGTTGGTACCTTACAAACAGTTGGCTGACTTTCTCAAGGAGCAATTTGTCACAATCAGTTTCTGCCAACTTCCTCGATTACATAACAAACAGGCAGATGCTATGGCCATTATTTCATTTGTGATTGACATGCTGAATAATGAAGAGAGATGTGAATTTCTCATTGAGTAGTTGTTGCTTCCTGCATTTAACATTTCACAATCTGAGCTCGTGTGTGATTTTGTTGGTCCCGATTCCCCTTGGTACCAAGATGTTTATGATTACCTACATGCCTAGATCTTACCCCCTGCCCTATCCCAGAACAAACATTGAGCTCTTATCTGTCAAGCCTCCCGTTATGTCATCATCAGTGATACCCTCTATAAGAGAGCCTATGACCAAACCCTTCTCAGATGCCTCGATTCGTGAGAGGCTGACATTGCTTTACATGAGGTCCATGATGGTATTTATGTAGGACATTTCAATGGTTTGAGTCTTTCTAAGAAGTTGGTCAAAGCAGGATATTATTGCCTCACCATGGAGCAAGATGCACATAAATTTGCTAAGAAATTTTACAAATGCCAGATTCATGGCAATTTGATTCATGCTCTGACACGGGATTTACAGCCAGTGGTTTCTCCATGGCCCTTTCTCAATGGGCATTTGATCTTGTAGGGAAGATTACACCCCTATCTTCTAATAGCCACAAGTATATCATAACGGCCACTGAGTACTTTACCAAATGGGTGGAAGCTATCCCTATGACATACATCACCAGCAAGCAAATTTCCAAATTCATCCTAAATTATATCATTTTCTGTTATGGAGTTCCTATGGCCATCGTTACTGATCATGGTAGCCCATTCCAGAACATAGATGTTACAAAGATTTGTGAGAAATTCAAAATCTGTCATGGATTTTCTAGCATTTACTATCCACAAGGCAACGGCCAAGCAGAGGCATCTAACAAAACAATCATTAAGACCCTTCAAAAGAGTGTCAATGATGCTTGCCGCGATTGGCACTTGCAATTAAATCCATCTCTTTGGGCCTACAGAACTAGCTTTCACACCCCCACTAGTGCTACTCCATACTCTCTAATCTATGGCACTGAGGCCATATTACGTCTCGAGGTTGAAATTCCATCACTGAGAGTATCCTTGCAAGGCATTATTGATGATGAGCAGTACAGAGTTTCTAGGTTGCATGAGCTCGAAATGCTAGATGAGCAGAGACAAACTACCTTGGTACACTTGTAAGCCTATCAAAACTACCTCAAACAGAGCTATAACAAGAAATTCTAAAGTCGCCATTTTGAGATTAGATACTTGGTTCTAAAGATGAATTACAAAACCCAGCCACACAGAGAAAATGTTGGGAAAATTGAACCAAACTGGGAAGGCCCTTATATAGTCACAGCAGCATATGGGTCTGGAGTGTATCATCTTGCAACATCAGAGGGAGAACCATTTCCTGAAGCACTGGACAACATGCACCTTCGTAAGTATTATGCATGATCCTAAAAAAAGTATAAAAAAATTACAAAAAATTGTTTTTAAAAGTATAAAAAAAAATTGCAAAAATTTCTGAAAAAATACCAAAAAAATCAAAAAAGAGAAAAAAGAAAAAAAAGAGAAAAAATGGTTGCCTTGATGACAAACTAGTAAACAGGCATCTTGGCACACAAAAATAGAAATCAAGAGAAAAATCCTGTCCGCAAGTGAAAACCTGGCAAACATGCGCTTTGGGAAAGTACCATGGTGAAAACCTGGCAAACAGGTGCCACGCATAGTAAGTTGTTGCTTCAATGTCTATCATGATTCCACCGGGTATCCTGATGTCCTTTCCTGATCACATCTTTCATTTTGCATCGACCCTAGTGCCCCTCTATGGCCTGTAACTGGTTGATCTCCTTTATCTTACCCTTGGTATACCCAGTCTGTCTATCTCTTTGGCCTCTGTACATAGTCTCTCTTCTGTCTGGGGGTAGATTCCTGGCACTGAGCGTCTTTGAATTTAAATTTGAACTGGGGGAAATACCTTGAATGTGGTTTATCCCTGAGATTTCCTTGCCTATCAAATTAGAGGTAACAAATTGTAAATATCTTAATGACCTGAAAAAATCCTAAAAATCCAAATAAGCAACCCAAAATTCCAAAAAAATCAAATAATGTCTTGAAAAAATTGCTAAAAATCAAATAGTATCCTGAAAAAAATTGCTAAAAATTAAATATGATCTTGAAAAAAGACCCTAAAAATCAAATATGATGCTGAAAAAATCCTAAAAATTGCAAAAATCTCTTCAAAAATCTGCAATAAATTTGTACATACTTGTCTTTCTTTTTGTGTATCGATCATCATGTTTGCAGACATCAGTGGCAGATTCACCAATTCTATGCTTAACTAAATCATGTGCTCACAAACGTGATCTGAATCATTGTGACTCAACATTCAATCTGGTTGGACTTTTTGATCTTTCGACCTTTACTATCAATCAATGTGTCCAATTTATCAATCACTTATCCAATCAGTCAAACTAAGCTATCAATCAAAAAACATTTAATGCAAGTAACAAAAGATCAAAATGGTTATTGGCTCACATTGTTTCGGTGAGTGTTTTATCTTTTATTGATTTTTTTTCTGATCATGTTCCTATGCTACTCGATGATATTATCTGAACTTATGAGAGTAGCTGGGATGGTTCATGACCAGTTGTTTTTGCTTTATTTTCTGCCTGTTTGATAATCTCATGAAATTCTAAGGCATGTCTGCTACATGTTTCGGGATGGAGAAGATCATCCTCTGTCTGCATTGTGTTTTTTTATGCAAAAGGATGACTTTTTCACTCTGGCTTTTGTGCCACGATGCACCACATCCACTTTTTCAATATCAAAATAAGATCTTATAACAAAATTGCACTTTTGAAAGCCAACATCTTTCTACTAACATTTCTTCGTCTAATTTCTGCTTTCTACTAACATTTCTTCAGTCAGTCCCCGCAGTCATCTTGGTCTAGTACTCTGGTATATCAAAAATAGATGCATCCTGCATACATGCATTCATAAAGGGAAAAACACCAAAAACATGTGCATTTTGCATTCATTCATAAACCAGCAAAGCTCCAAATATACATTTACATTTTGGCATTCATACATTTAAAAAAGAAAAAAAGAAAAAAACAATGCTTGCACCCATAACATATAT
>JAGRRI010025833.1:0-13019 GCA_018584345.1 Thuja plicata
TATTCCAAGGTTAATGTGTTGTTTGAGGATATGAAACGTACTTGGGTGAGGACGGGCTGCTCTATTGTGATGGATGGGTGGACCGATGTTAGACATCGGCCACTCATCAATATCATTATCACATTCCCTGCTGGGTCTTATTTTCTAAAAGCCATAGATTGTTCAAGGAAGCGTAAGGATGCAGAGTTTCAGTTCACCATTTTGAGGGATGCCATAGAGGAGGTTGGGCCGACAAATGTAGTATAGGTGATCACAGATTCAACACGTGTGTGCAAATTAGCCGGTATGATGGTAGAGGGTGCTTATAGGCACATCTTTTGGACCCTTGTTGTGTTCATGCATTGAACAATGCATTAAGATACATAGGGAAGATTGATTGGGTGAAACAGGTGGTGTCAGAAGCTAGAGAGATACAAATGTTCATATGCAACCGCCACACTTCACTTGCTCTATTTAGGTCCTTCTCAACGGAGTTCCTCAAACCAGCTGAGACAAGGTATGCCAATTTTAATTACAATTTAATTTTAAACTTTACTTCATTTATTAGATTCTTTTAATTATTGTTGCATGTGTTTTACTATTAAGTTTTAAGTTTTAAGTTTTTTTTTTATCGGTAATAGTGAGATATTTTATTAAATGCAGAATATAATATTTACATTTTAAGTGTGAGTGCCTTGTTTTGCACAGGCATGCAACTAGTCGTAGACCATTACAATCTTATCAGAACAACAAAAAAACACAAAATGGATGCTGGGTCATTTCATCCGGCATATCTGTGCCTCCTTCCATGAGTTCTGCACTTGCTCTCGATTACAAATCTTTTTCTTCTAATTATGCCATTCCTTATATACCAGAGGTGCATAAAAAATCCACATTCTAGTTGGATATAGACATAATTGTCCAGAGGTGGCGTTATGGCCCATTCAAAATTGGAGTGTCATTCTCCGCTGTTCTCCATATTATGTAAACTACCAAAAAAGTATATGTTTTTTCCTTTATGGCGAGCATCACTTACATTCTTACTTGATTTCTTCAAACTTGGGGTGCTCGGCGTGCGTTCCGCACAGTCTGTCTTTTGCGGGGGACTTGCAGGTTCGGAGCCAAATCTCTGTCAGCTGGTGATGGGGGTCGCTCCCTTATTGCTACTTTGATGGTCTCCCACCCAATGAATCTATCCATGCGATAATTATCTTTGTTGATTCCCCACGGCCATCGCACAAACAGGATGATGCCTTGCACTCTTTCCCGGTCTTCGTCAGCAATTCCTTCGGTGATGTTGAAACCCACTCTTGACCATGCCCATTCAAGGAAAGAGTCCATGCCATCCAGGAGATCCGTGTTGAACAGCTCCGCCATGACCTCTCGCACCTCCTCGTGTTCCACTTCCAGTTCTAACGCCCATGCCAGCAGCATTGAGGGAATGTCCACGTTCAGGCGGCCTTTGTGGGTGGCCTCGATGAACTTTGGGCCCAGAGTGTCCATAGCCGCGTCCTCTAGATCCTTAGAGGACCACTTCATTAGATTTCGGACTCGATTGGCTTTGATTTTGCCAAAGAAACCTTTTTGCTGCTTGTTCCTCCCCGGTTTGAGTGTGAATGTCACCTCCATCTCTGCAATCTCCAAGACCTGTGCTAAAAAAACTTGCAATTTTATCAGTTCCATAGAAAATGAAGGATGACATAACGCATTTAAAGAGTGTGAGGAGGGTGTGAATTTATGTGGATCCCAGCATATTGATTTGAAATTAATCAGAGCTTTTAGTGGTTAATGATTCCATCCCATCGGCGTCCCATCTTCATCAAGATCCTGTCCTTTTACCCGCCTTTAGTCCTTCCGATGATTAAGTTGGCACGAGCCAGAGTTGTAAACTCGCATGGCATTATTGTGCTTTTATTCCCAAGTGTCTAAGTGACATCAATTCAGCATTTATGAGGTGATGAAGTGTAAATTCCCATTTTCGCCGCCACTGCCTGACAATGATGTTTTGAAGTGGATTGAGATGCTGTTAGGTCCTTTCCTACCTTCATTTAGAATTTCCTGTCACATCAGTCTAAAATGAAAATGTAATCGCATAGTTTCCCAAACCTGCATATCTGTCATTTCTTGTGACGATGGCTAAACCCTGAGCAGAGTAGTTGGCGTCTATCGCTCTTCACCATCTATGATAATATTAGTGAAGATTTCATATTGTTTATTCCCCACCACATTAAAATTGGTGGCCCAATTTGACAGGCAATCAGCCTCAATATTACCTGCTCTTCTAACATGTGAAATTTTGAATTTCTCATAGCCATTGAGTAGTTCGGATATGTGTTTGATATATGATTGAAGGTGCCATGCCCATATGTGACCTTTTTGGATGGCCCCGACGATGACAGCCGAATCCCCTTTTAGGTGGAGATTTTTAACTTCTAGTTTAAGCCCCATTTTGACCCCAAGCAATGCTACTTGCACTTCTGCCATGTTATTTGTCCCTTCATTTATCCTTTCTGCTTCCCGTGCAACTAAGTTGCCTTCCCAATCTCTCGCAATGGCGGCTATGCCAGAAACCCTGGGGTTGCCTCTAGAGGCCCCATCAAAATTTATTTTAATCCAGTCCTTGTCGGGTGGTTCCCACTTAACACCTTCCTTCTTGGTGTGAGACTTGTGTTTCGAGCCACTCCCCCATGAGCGGATTTTTATGCCTGGCCGTCTATTTTGAATCTTTGAATCCCAATGAGTGAACAGGCATTTCATGGGCCTGTTGTTAGCTGATGTGGTCATAATTTCCTCAATTGAGTTGTTTATTCTTCTCATGAGCATGGTTAGAGTCTCTTTTTGGTCTCTGAATGTTCTGCGGTTCCTCTCTTTCCAAATTTCCCATAGTAGAGCTGAGGGAGAAATATCCCATATTGCATCAAGACGGGACCGACCCGGGGCAGAGGGCCACCCCAGTAAAACTCCATTAAGTGTATTTTGTAGAGGGCCATGCCATCCCAGATTCTGTTGCATCATTGCCCAACAGGAATTTGCGGTTTTGCAATTGACCAAAAGGTGATCAACATCCTCTTCCGCCTCACCACACATTAGGCATTGCGTGGGTCCTAAAAAACCAAGTTTTTTCCTTCTCTCCCCTGTCAAGATTCTACCTCTGGATGCCAACCATGTGAAGACCCCAGCTTTAGGAAGGCAATGTTTGTTCCAGCATAGCTTTGTGGGCCATTGCTCTTCCCTATTTGCCTGTTCCAGAATCTGGTAGTCCAATTTGACTGAATATTCTCCTCTTTTTGATGCACACCAAATTACCCTGTCCTTGTCTGAGGAGAAAGGGATCCTTCTGTCTTTCAATATGCTTTTCATTATGTCTTTTTGCTGATCTGATAAGTTTTGCATTACTGATTTCCACTGCCATTCTCTGCTATGAATTTCACTAGTCGGTTCAATGTAGTCTGATATATGTTCCCCCCAAGCCTAGGTGAAATAGTTTCGAAGATCATGTAGATTGCCATCTGTTTTTAGTGCTGGGAGTCCATTCCATGAGTCATCCCAAAATTTTGCTGATTTCCCATTTCCAACATTCCAAGATGTGTGATCCGTGATTATCTGTCGGCATGAGATAATGAAGTTCCACATTGCAGAGCCCCGGGGAGGATTTTTGATGGTGAGAATGCGGTTTTCATTGGGGTTGTCAAGGTATTTAGCTTTTAGGATGCGAACCCACATGCAATCTGGTTTCTATTGGATTTCCCATATAAGTTTGGCCCCCAGTGCAGTGTTCATAAGCTGCCAATTTCTTATTCCCGCGCCCCCCTCTTTCTCGGGCTTACAAATCTTATTCCATACTAGTAGTGGGATTTTGTCATCCTGAGACGATCCATTCCAAAAGAATTTCCGCATACCTTGACCAATTTTATTTAAAATGTTGGTTGGAATCCTTAGACAAAACATTGGAAAAACAAGCATTGCTGAGATTACTAATTTTAACATGAGAATTCTACCTGCCGAAGAGAGCCATTTCCCCTTCCAGCCCGACATTTTTTTTGAAATAGCAGAGGTCAGATCAGCCCATATTTCCAATTTTCCGGCACCCTCAAAGAGTGGGATCCCCAAATATTTGGATGGGAGGGATCCTTTCCTTATGCCCAAAACTTACCAAATGTCCCTTTGTCGTTGTGGGGGAGTGTTAAAGAAATAGATTTCTGATTTCAACCAGTTGACCTGCTGTCCTGAAGCAGAGGTGTATTTGTCCAATGTTGATTTCATAGTTCTCGCTTCTCTGCAAGAGGCCTCCCTCCCCAGAAAGGTGTCATCAACAAATTGCAAGTGTGAGAGGGCCGACACTCCCACCGCCACCTTGATTCCTTTCCATACACCTGAGATTCTTTTTTGTTTAATAAGTCTGCCTAGGGCCTCTGCCATGATAACAAAGAGGAAAGGGGATATTGGATCCCCTTGTCGAATGCCTTTGCGTGTTTCGAAAAATCCCTGTGGGCTGCCATTAACTAAGATAGAGAGCCACACATTACCCATACATCCTTCAATCCATTTTATCCATTCCTTTGCATAACCAAACTTTGCCATGATTTTGGAGAGGAATCTCCTATCCACCTCATCATAAGCTTTCGTGATGTCAAGTTTTACCAACATCCCATCTGTATCTGCTTTCCGGACCGTGTGGATTGCCTCATGAGCCACAATGATCCCTTCATATATCGAGCGCTCCGGGGTGAAACCGCTCTGCTCTTCTGAAATAACTGTTTTCAGGGTTGTTTTCAGTCTGTTGGCCATTGTTTTGGAGATAATTTTGTAAATGACATTACAAAGGGCTATAGGTCTGTAATCCCCGAAGCTAGAGGAATCAGCCTTTTGGGGGATCAATGCAATGAGGGTGTTGTTCATATCTTTGAGGATAAATTTTCCTTTACGAGCCTCCTCAACCAATTCCCATACCTCTGTCCCCACAAGGTCCCAAAAATGTTGATAAAAGAGGGCAGTGAACCCATTCGGGCCCGGAGCCCTATCTCCTCCCATCCCAAACAGGGCATTTTTGACTTCTCCAATAGTTGTTAGTTTCAGGAGGGATGCATTCTAGGCCGGGATTATGCATGATGGGATAGTGTTTAAGATGTCCTCATAGTCGGTGTTTTGCTGCCTTTCTGCACAAAAGATTTGTGAGAAGTATCTCACTGCTTCCTCCTTGATGTCTTGCTCCTTTTCCAAAATGAGTCCCTGTTGATTTTTGATAGAGAAGATTTTGTTTCCTACCCTTTTCACTTTAGCAAAATTGTGGAAGAACTTTGTGTTACGGTCTCCATCCTTGAGCCACAGCTCTCTTGATTTTTGCCTCCAGTATATCTCCTCCCTGGCCAATGTTTCCTCGTATTCTTTTTTTAGTTGTTGCTCCTGTAAAAATTCCACATTAGTCATTCCATTGGTGATAATGTGCTCATTTAGGGTTTTCAGCTCCTCTTCTAATCTGAATTTCTCCACAAAGATATTTCTGAAACTCTCCCTATTCCATATTTTCAGCTTCTCTTTAAGGAATTGAAGCTTTTTGCAGAAGATGAAAGCCAGGTTCCCATCTCTGGTTGGTGCATTGTTCCACCATGATTTCACCATGTCATCAAAGCCATCGGCCCTAAGCCACATAGCTTCGAACTTGAAAGGGCATCTGTCAGGGATAGAATCCTCTTGTATTCTCAATCCAATGGGGTAATGGTCTGATCTTGTTATCGGGAGTATCTCTGCCCTGCTTATCCAATCCGTAGCTGTCCAATCCCCTGCTATTAGAAATCTGTCAAGCTTCTCTGCTATATTACTGAAATTCAGTCTGCGGTTTGTCCATGTATAGACTCCACCTTTTAGTTCTACCTCCATTAATCCATTATCCATGAAGAAATTTTGAAAGTCCCTCTGACTTTTTCCAGCCCATCCACGACCACCTTTTTTGTCTTCTGGCCTCAGGATGGCATTGAAGTCACCCCCAAGGATAACAAGTTCAGCTGGATTATCCTTCAGGACTAATGAGATTTCCTGCCACAAAATGAGCTTGAGAGCAGGATTATTGGGTCCATAAATGTTTATAATGTTGATATTTTTGAGAAGTTGCTTAGATGCCACCTTCGCCCAAATCCATGATTTATGTTTTTGAATGATATCAATGTTTACTGCCTCTTCCTTTCCTAAGAGAGCCAGGCCTCCCGACGCATCTTCTGCATCCATGAAGAAGCATTTCCATCTCGGAAATTTTGTTGCAAACATAGCACAGTCCTCATCCTTAAGTTTGGTTTCTTGAAAAAGCACTAGATCGGGTTTCGCCTGATCAAAACACCGCTTGATCAGACGAACTTTGTCAAAGGCTTTGCAGCCCCTGACATTCCAAGATAGGAGTGTCATTGCTCCCGGGAAAGGGCGTTACCCTTTCCCGATCTCAATTTGCGTTGGCCACTTGCACTTCCAGCCTTAGCAAGCCTCATTTTTAGGGTACTTGCTCCTCTCTTTTTCTTTTCTCCAAAGGCAACTTTAGCCCTGGAAGAGTCTGTTTGTTCTATGGTTCTGACTTCTGTAATATCGAGCTGTTCAGAGAGACCAAGAAAGTCTACCGTGTCAAGGTCTTCCCCCCCTTCCCAACTCTTGTGGCTCAAATTGTTCCCCCCACTGTCTCTAGCTCCCTCAAAGGATTCCCCCAGGTTCCTGATAGGAGAGATGGGAATGTCCTTGATCAGGGTGCCTGTGTTGTCAACCCAGGTGGCAAGGACATACTCCTTTTCCTCCTCAGCCATAACAGTAGGCATGTTCTATCCAGGGATGGCACCTCCAGCAGAGTCAGTCCATTGCACTTCCAGAATTGATTTTGGACTCCCTGAAGGGTTGAGTTCAGTTATTGGTGGATCCGTGTGTCTCTTTGGACTAGTAAAAGACAAACCCTCGTGGGGTTGGGTGGGGCGAGGATCAGTGATGAGATTCTCTTTGCATGCGTTCTGCTCCCCCAGATGCGCGGGCATTGGAGTTACATGACTCTGAACCGGGATTGTGCTTGCAGGGGTGGTGTTTGGTTCAGGGTTTGCAGGAGATAGCTTATCAGAGTAAGGGTTGTCATTCCCGCATAGATTAATGAGCTAATCTAAATGTGGGAGAGGGGATGGATTGGGAATGACTTCAAGGTTGGGTTCGGTGTGGGAGCTCTCCCCTTTTTCTGGCATGTGGGTTATATTTCTTACCGCAGCTCCCCCAATTTCAAGTTCGATTTGAATCTCCTGTTGTCTTCTGTCACACAAAAGCTCTTCCCAAATCACACAGAGCCTTTTGCCTTTACCCAAATCCCTGACTACATTGATCTCCTCATCCTCTCGACATGTTTTTTCAATCGGTTGTTTCCAGATTCCTTCCCTAGATCTGAGTTCTAGGGTTTCGGGCAGAGGAGTAGCTTCATTCCAAAGGATTAAAATCTTGATATAGGTTGACAGATCTTACTTATTGAGGGCCTCCCCCCAATCTAAAAAAGTTCCCCACATGTTCCCCACCATTGTTAGGGTTTCAATGTTCCAGTATTCCTGTGGGAGGGTTCTGAGGTTAATCCATAGAGGGACGTTCACAAATATGTGTTTGGATGGATTGAAATTTGGTTCCCAATCTTTGATGTATAAGCCCAAACCCTCCATAAAATGAGGTCCCGATTGAAGAACTTCCATCTTTGCATTCTTAGTGGGGCATGTCACAAGGTAGAAGCCATTTGGAAGGGTTTTTAGTGTGCAATCCAGGCTAGCATGCCGATATAGCCATGCTTTGATTTTTTCGTAGGCCGGCCAGGAGCCCGTCCATTTAAGAAAAAAAGCTTTGCTTCTAAGAAAATCTAGATTATCACACCATCCTTTATGCTGAATATTAAGAAAAGGGGTTGCAGTGGTAGGTTTGGGAGTTTCTACCTCTCTGCATTCGATGATCTTTTCTGTTTGCTTTGGTCGCCATAGGCGATGCTCGATATCCTTGAATCTGGCAGGAGCCCCCTGTTGGAACCCATTTCCATTGTTCTTTTTGGAAGTGAAGCGGTCATTTGCTCTGTTGTTCTCCGGATCCTGCCACGCTCAGTAAGGTTGTCTGGGGCGCTTGAAAAACTGGTGAGGGCGCTGATTGAAAGGCCATCGGCACTCGGTCTTGCCCCTGTAGTTGAAACCGTTGCCCCCCGCTCTTCATCCTTACTATAGATTTGAATGTTGTCAACATAGAATTCCTCTATTTTATAATATTAATAATAATAATAATATTTAAATTAATAATAAATATTGTGTTAATAAATAATTAAATAAAAATAGTATTATTTTTAATTTATTAGAATTCAAATTCAAATTTAACTTGTTAGAGAAATTACATTCTTTTAATAGATTTAGGAAGTAAAATAAAAATATAAGAAGACTCTTAGAAAGAAACATTCATGATATTAAATAGATATAGAGTAATTTATATAGTTAAAATAAAAAAATTTAAGAGGAATGGGGTATAGCACTCTTATAAACTGCAGTGCCCATAGAATTATAATAAATTAATAATACAAATAAAATTTAATTAAACCATAAATAATGATGGTCCTAATAATAATGCTGAAGTTTTTGGATTTGCTTGTGTGAGAATTTTTGAACATTCAAAAATTCAAAAATTTGATTGTATGATATTCAAAAATTCTCACACAATCCAATCAAGAGAAACTTCAACATTATTCTTATAGATTGTGGAAATCTAATAGCTTTCATAGTCCTAATAATGCTATAATTATTTAAGTTATACTTATTTACTATTATATATATATATATTATTTTATAATATATGTTTGCTTGCTATTTATATTATTTAATTATATAAATATTTTCTTAAATGGTCTAAAATTCCATTAATAATATTTGAATTAAGATAAAAAAAAAATTTAGAACTTCATCTATTATTTATTACATAGAAGTGGCATCCTACATTTAATCTTTTGCTGCTTATAATTTTTCGTGTGAGAGAAATATCCTTACAATTTCTTCAACCGAGTGTGTGTCAAAAAACGTGCAGAATAACTCAAATGATATGAAATTTAAAAAGTCCATCTACATTAGGGGTTGAGAATTTGAAAATTTAAAAACGTGGAGAGTAGCTCAAATGATATGAAATTTAAAAAGTCCATCTACATTAGGGTTAAGAATTTGAAATTTAAATTGGGGAAAGAATCTACCACATATCAGAAAAATATAAGCAAAAATGAGTTGCTTCCCCCATACTTCCAATTTTAGCAGCAAGGTTTCCTTCCAATTCTTTTCCATTTCAACGATTTTTTTGGACACGTTGCAATAATCTCCCATGGCTGAATGCTGATTGACGGTGTAAAAACTGGGTTTTGCATCTAGAATCTGGACTCCGTCCAAAGATATGAGGAGGTGTTAATTTACAAAGTCCCTTCCTTTTCAAGCGATGCAATTAATATTTTCTCCGTATCTTAAACAAACAAGTTGCAATAAAAGTGATAGCAATTGCACTTGATTTTCAAGGATCTTTTAACGGCCAAGATTTGTTTCATCGTCTTGCAACGTCCTCTCTAAGTTTCAACCGTAGATGCATTCAAGTAGGTTGTCCATTCCATATAAGAACACCGTCGGTGTAAAAAGTGTTTCTAAACACCATATAAATATATACTGATAACAATATTATTAATTATATAAAATAAAAATAATGATATTTTCCCTCATTAATGAGACTACTCAGGTTGACCCAAAGGCCTGTTGTGAGGCGAACACTAGATGGGTTCTCCTTGGTGAATATTGGATAAAAGTGAATTTTGATGAAGCTGCCCGTGGCAACCCCGAACCCTCTGGAGCTGGTTGCATCATCCGGGATCATGAAGGTAGAATTCTCTCAATGGTAGCTACATAGTTAGGTCAGGGGACTAACAACGATGTTGTGTTTCAAGCAGCATGACTAGGCATTAAAACCTACAAGTGCTTTTGTTTCACAAAGATCCATCTGGAAAGCGCCTCACTAATCACTATAAATGCAATCAGATGCAAGGACACTCCTAACTAGAAGTTAAAGAAGTTGGTGGCCCAAATGTGGGAGGATCTTAGCGGGTTTGATGAGGTCTTGGTATCAATATTTATAGAGAGGGCAATAAGGAGGTGGATACGTTGGCTAAACCATGCAATCGACATGATGGAATTGGAATGGACATGGGACTTAATCGATACTTGGGATTGTTGTTGTTGGGAGTGGCCAGCCATAGCGTCTGCTAAAGTACACTCCATTAATGGCAACTGGGGTGGTCGCATTAATGAGGATGGTGCTGGATAGATTTTGCACATGCGAGTGAGTGTACCAGCTCCTTTAATTGCCAAGTGGGTGTGTGGTTTGGGCAAATGCATCAATAGAAACAACAATTTCTCTGGACGCTGCTGAGAGACAAATGGCTTTACCGGGCCAACTAATGGACAAGCGACTGCTTAAGATCTTCAACATGGAGGATCACTCAGTTCTATAAACAGAGAAGATGGTCTTGGGCGAAGGCTTCCTTGGCTCCGAGTTTCGCTTATGTGTTAACTCAAATATTTCTTCAACGTTTCTTGCCTAGATTTTTGACTGAGGCAAGAACATGTTTCTATGAAGCACTTATTGGAGGCCCTAGTTTGGGCGAAATGGCAGGTTACTATGAAGCATTTTATAGACCTGGCAATTGGTGGTGTGGGTCTTTCCCCAGTTGGCAAGCAGTGGCCGAGATTAACCCTCCTATATAATGGACCATGAGTCTCGTTCCTAGTCTGGGATATCAATGAAGATGTTGAAGCAAGACGTGCTTTGGCAGCTTATGGCTTACCATTTCCAAAGGAGGTAGTGGGAGGGTTTGATGCCCCTGCAGTGCCAAAAGTTCTTGGATGGACAATGGAGAAGGAAGTGTTGAGTAAGGTGGGCTAGTTTCCTGCATTTTTTGGCTCGGTTTGCCCTCTAGGCTTTATCACTGTAATCTTCTTGCATTGGGCTGGTTTTTTAACCTTGATGAATCGATAGCATTGTACACAGGTATGGCCCTTAACCACTTTTATATAAAAAATAATAATACTTTTCCTTGATGGGCACTGACATGATTTGCCAACTATAACATGAACAGGTATACGAACACTGACTAGCACTTCATGGTATGCTGTTATGATTTACACTTTGCCATTTTCGCAAATTTGTTGCCTTGTGAGAGGCTAAGACTAGGTAGGACGTAACCCGTATCTTTATATTTGTGAGCTACCTCTGCAATAGAGATCAGAAGGAAATAATAAATTTATATTGTTGCCAGACTTAAATCACTGAGGAAAGGGATCTAGCAGTTGAGAATAGACACGCTTCCATCACCTATCGAGTTGGATTGACTCTCTTTCTGAGGATGCCAGGGAATTGCAATTCATAATTTGTTGTGCATATTTGATACCAGCAAATTGACAAACAGGTGTTGGTAGTTATCTGGATATGTGAGAGACATACAGAGGACTGGATCTATCATCAAGAGATCACGAATTACCTTCAGACAATTGAAATCATATGGCAACTTCTATGCAACCCAAGGTAGACGTGTGGAGATTCACTGTCCTAAAATCATGGAGAAGTTTCAAATAGACCACCAGTTCTGTCACAGTAGAATATAACAACAATCTTTGCTGTAAGTCGTGTACTCAGAATCTATATCAACCAAGTCATTAATTCCAGAGGCATACTGTTTACATCTGGTATTTCGAAAACTTTGTAATCCCCTTGAATAACAGTGATTGACATTTTGATTATCAAGAGTTGTGACTGTTTGCTTCTGAACTAATAAATGAGATCTGAGTATTCATATTGCTAACGTATATGATATTGTGGTAAATTTAGCATGTTTTGAAGTTATTGATCGAACAAGCTGGTAGTATTAAATCAAAAAAGAAATTTTTCATATAAGGGATATTTCAATCATGAGATGGACTAAAACCATCATACAAATGAGAGCTAATCCCATACACTTTGTGGGCAAAAAATATATGACCTACCTTCAGCCTCCTAGCCTTGTGAAATGGAAGACCAAACACTGAATTAGACGATCAAACAATGAAAACTCTTTGAATTCCACATTTTGTATATAATTTAGCAAAATTGTCTTACCAAGGGGCAACTGCACATTTGCCGTGGTATTCAAGCTTTCATCATTACAATCTGGATGTGATTGTCACAATATATGGTAAATTGCCATCTATCAATAGCGACAAATTCATCACAAGTGAAATCCCACTCATTTTGAAGGTCTGAAACATGCATTCAGTAATTTTTGAGATGCTCTGGATTACCTCAATCATCCCACTACCATCATAACATCCTTCTCTACCATGTTTCATATCAAATTGGGACAAGCTTCATCTCCTAACACCTTGAAAGCACACCATCAAACATAGAACAACATGACTTAATGGTCCAGTAGGTTTTGATTGGACTTTTTCAATCAAAAAGACACCAAGATAAGAAAAATGGTAACTTGTGGAGGAATCTCCCAAAATCTTAAATCGCCAAGTTTGCAAAATCAAAAACCTCCCTAAAATGGGAGATATGTCATGATCATCCAAAAATCAAATCACTTCCTTAAACAATCAAGAACTCCTCAAAAATGTTGACACAAGAAGCATTTTTCACAGCGACAAAACCATTAAAAACAACAAGGTGTAAATCATGTTATTGTAAGAGCAGTCTCAAATGTGAAAGTGGTTTTTTCTAACTCATAGTAGTTTTTTATGTCACAACAGTTTTGCTATTAATATAGAAGTTTCATAGTGATGCACGTGGCTGGCAGTTTCACGCATTTGAATTTCCCACTAGAAGACAAAACAAATTTTCAAGTTTCTCGATAGCTAGAAGTCCTTTAGTACATGGTGTTGATGTGAGTTTTGTACCACTACATAACATATAGGATTTAAACACTTGATACAGGATATCAAACACTCAACCCTCTCTTGAAAAGTTATTACTCATGAAAAACATGAGAAAACTCCAAGGTTCCTTACACCTGT
>JAGRRI010025854.1:0-10293 GCA_018584345.1 Thuja plicata
AAATTCTTTGACACAACGTGATGAATCACATTGTATCAAAGAGGGGCAAATGTAGACACCCTAAAATGGACATACTTGCGACCTTACATTACAAACACTAATTTTCATCTATTAATTAATAGTTTTTAATCGTTAATTAATCATCAATTTTCTTCTAAATTCATTCCCAAATCATCTAATCATATCCCCAAAATTAATTAAATAACCTTAATTGATTAATCTTCATTAATTAATTAAATTCAATTTCCTAAAGTTTAAATTTAAATATTTAAGCTTATTAATTAATTCTTCTAATTAAATTAATTTTATTTCACTCAATAATTCAATTCTAAATAAAAAAGAATTCAATTATCACATGTTTGAATACTTTAATTAAAAAATGAATTAAATATTCAATTAAATCCTTTCTCAAGTTCAAAAGGGTAACTTATAATCAGTTGTTCAGTTAACCAAACTTTATCTCCTCTCTCCAAGTTGAGGAGGTGGAGCTTATTGATGGCTTCTCCAGTTCCCTTTGATCTCAACCATTCATTCTCCAATCTCTGGGATTGATCTTAACCGTTCATATCATTTCCATATTCTATATGATCAACCCTTCATAACCATTTGAAGGATCCATGATTTCAAGCTTTCGTGTGCCCTTACTCTGTCAGATTGGTTCAAGCATCAATCCTTCTTGCGATCACACATTCAATATCATATTCTCGACACTCACAAGTCATAGATGTTGTTGATACCAATATTGAGCACCACACACACAATATTTCAGAAGGAGTAAAGAGAGACAATAGAAGATTCAAGCTTTGTTGGTTTGCATTCGCTTGTATTCCTCCTTGATTGCTTGTCATTTTATTGTTCATAATTTCGTTCTTAGTAGTAATTGATTGATCTCCCCCATCGCAAATTGGTTCTACTAACCCCCTCGTTAACTCAAGATTTTGGAACAGGACTGATCCCTACGACAATTACCTACGGAATTATTGTAGTTCAAGAAGAAGATGTGTTTGTACAATTGTTTGTTGAAAGCATTATTGGAAGTGCAACATAATGGTTTCAGAATTTGGAGTATGGATGTATTACCAACTGGGATAGTTTAAAGGTGAGATTTCTTGAAAGATTTAAATATATAATTGATGCATATGAATTGTTTCTTTATTTTTTCAAATGCAAAAGAAAGAGGATGAACATATTAGACATTTTGTTGAAATATTTAATTGGTGTTTTGGAAAGATTCTCCAAGATTGTCAACCAACTGAAAATAACTAGTTATGTGTATTCATTGTTGCATTACATCCCAAAGTTAAATTCTTGTTGAAACGTAAAAATTTGCAAAATCTAAAAAATGCACAATAAAAGCTATTGAAATAGAAGGTGTATGATCACAATTAGAAATAAATGCATAAGCAAATGTACCACAAAAATACCAGAATATGAATTGCTCTTTCAAAATCAGAACTTTTATTCAAAAAAGAAGCTTTTGCAAAAGAATCTTGTTGCAAAAGGAGCAAAGCCAATATATCCTATATCCTCTTGTCAAACCTGGCGTTTTTTTAATGAAACAAAATTCCAAACATCTTTTGTAATTGAGGCCTACACCTCCGACATTGCAAGAATTTATTATCTACATCTTGATGAAGTTGACCCCTTTGGAAATGCAGATAATCTTTTCACTCAACCTGAAGAATTGGTGACTTGTCCAACTGCAGCCTCTATCGAACAAGATTTTGATAGTATGCATAATGAGTAATTAAACAAGAGTTTTCTAGAGAACTCTTCTTCTTTAGATTTTGAATCTTTAACATTTGAAATTTTTGATGCAATTTCAGCATATGATTTTAACTGAGCAAGCATGAGAAACCAACATAAATAAGAAATGTGTAGTTGTGAGTAGCTAGAGGGTGTTTCTCATGATGGTTAAAAAAAATATTATGAATGATTTCAATTCATATGTCGACAAAACGATGAAGAGTTGTTGCAACCCAAGTATTTGGAAAGTCGTGAAGATGTTGGAAAACAATTTGAAGACAATGAGTCATCTACCATTGACACAATATCTCACATACAATATGATATTGAGACATTCAAATTCAGTGAAGGAAAGCTATACTCAGAAGATTTAAATAGTCATCTGATACCTAAATCTTTTCTTTTTGAAGGTAACGTTATGTTTGTTTTATCTCATAAGCAATCACGTGAGATATGCAATAAAGAGGAAAGTATTTAAATGAGGAACAAGTTAATGATTGAAGCAAGTGAATTCCATGAAGTATATTTTATGGTAAAATATTTAAATGATTCAAATTAAAGTAAGAATGTTTTTGCAAATCATACTCACATCCTTTATGAAGGGTGCCCCATTAAGGATTTGATTCATTGCTCGAAGAATCATATAAAAGATACTGGTATTCTTAATATATGTTCAGACCTACTTACACAACACAATGTCAACACATTTTGGTTGGTTTCAGAAGTTTATAATGCAAGTGTCGTTTTGGACTCAATGTTCTATTTGAAAGGTTTTTGCGAGACATTGTTGTTGTATCTTTTATTTCAGTGGTCATAAGCTTGCAGTTAAGAATGATACTTTTTCCTCACTGGAAAATTTTTCTCACAAAATGTCAATGACTTTGCATGACCATTTTTGGGATTCCGGAGGTAGGGTGTCTTGCCCCATTCTTTTGTAAATAATTTTTTTTGGCTTGAGTTTGTTTTCATAGTTGGCTTCATAGTTTTGGTGTGCTCATTTTTGTCTTCTGCCTAGTTCCCCTCTGCCCTTCTACAAGAAGCTCCCTGTATTATGATTCTTTGACTCCATAACCCAATGGAACCAGACACTGGTTTTGGCCAGAGATTATGGAGTCCTCTACTTTCCAAAGAAAAGTAGTCCCCCTTCAAAGTTAATTGTTAGCCCCTATCTAACACATGCCAAATTTGAATTATCAACTATATCACCATTCCTCATTTTAAGATAGTGAGACATACTTAGAAGCCACAAAGACAAAAGGTACCCAAAAGATATTTTCTCCGAACATACCTATCCATGAAGGCATTTGCATTCAAAGTTTGATGGAGAATTTACAGAGGCATCATTTTGACCCCTTTTAGATGTTTAAAAGTATTTTCAGATTGATGCACATAATATGGTAGCTGGCATTGGTGTGCTAGATGTAACGATGAGCAAATCGACTCCTTTACCGACAAAGATGTATGGTATAATAACACAATGCAAAGGGTTGTATGTTTTCTTGTGTACTCTATGACTGCTAGATAAGGAAAGCCTTCACGAGAATTTTGGATTGTAATTTTATTTCACCACTTCATGCAAGACTCCGTAATTAGTTGTACATATGAAGCAGAGGAGTTTTGACAATAGCATTGTGATTGTGTAATGTAAGCAGGTGAAGGGTCATAAACATGCATGTCATATGTGAAATCAAGTGTAGATTTGACACATGTATAAACTATTGGAAGGGTCTTTAATGCGGTTTGAAAATAATCTAAGACACCGACGCAGTTCAAAAAGCCCTGACTTAGTGGCTAAATTACCAAAGGGCTCATGAAAGGTGAATAAATGTCTATAACACAATCAGGTGGTAGAAATGGTTTGTGAACCCACCAAAATCCCCTTCGTGGTTTGAAAGACTCTTTCAGACCCAACCAAACAAGTAAAAACCATTTTATATGTTTGAAATTTGGCATGGTGTCAAGATGTCGATCCTTTCCTAGAACTTTTGAACCCAGGTAAATTGGTACGAGAGTTCTCCTTTGTATGTGAATCCCCGACAATGAAAATTTGTTGACCTATTTAAGAATAATGAAGACACCCCGACACACTTTCCATGCCTATCAACTATCAAGGCTCCTGGTTCATTGTATGAAGGGAATTCATTATCAGATCCGTCATCTGTTACAATTTGGAGTGATAATGCTCACTTTGAAACATACAAGAATCTATCATTGTACCAGACCCTTTGTGGTTGAGATTAAATTGGTGGCAACCATGCCCCAAATATGGACGATGTAGTCCATTCAAAAATAAAAATCCATGAAAAGTATCTTTGTATGGAGATATTTCCACAAAAGCCACCGCTGACATTTTTGAAACCATATATACAAAGCTCACATACAATAAATCGATTTTGTGGATAGATCATTTCATTTTGGATGTCGTCTCTTGTTTAAAGGACCCAAATGGATCAAGAAAATTGTCAATTGCAATGTACAATGAGGAGACCCATACTGCACCTCCAAACTTCATCCTCATAGTTAAAATCATTAACATCAAGGGGCTTGGGTACATATTTGTCTAGCGTTCATATTCATGGCAATTATGAATGTGTGGCATTACAACACAATAAAGAAGTATGAGTTTGACCAGCAAAACAAGATATTCCTGAAATGGCTGCTTGGATTGGCCCTAGTTTGGGGATGCTTTCTTATTGGATGTGTAGAACCAAAATAATACAGATTGTGCAGATGCATCCTCAGATATGGTTTTGCGTTGTCCAAACAAAGTTAAGAATAACTTAGCATTTACAAGTATTTTCCTTTTGAAGTTTTTTTGTTTGTGAGTTTGCATATATAATATCATGAGACCATAATGGGTCTTAGGTGGATCATTACTCATGCTAAGTTGCCCTAGAAAAGACATGAGATCTTGACAAGTAACTTTGAACCTTAACTTAATTTGTGGCTGACATCCCTACCATGTTGGTAGTCAATCCCAAGTGTAATTTGATATCTAACATTTTTAAGTATGATCATGATTCTACTTTACAATACTTGTTATACATAAAGAAGCTATGTGCAAAAAAACATTCTAATTTAGAATGTTACATAAATTTTATACATGAGCACATTAATGGTCAGATTCTCATTTGCCAAAAGATGCTCAAAAAATGTTATCAGATTAGCAGATACCATCTTTGAATGCTTGGAATTATGAATTACAACAATCTTGGAATGTTACATGCCCTACCAGAAGATATAAGGAGCAAATAATAGGAGCAAATTTCATTATATATGGGCCAACCTTTGAATTAAGAGAATATATATTCACTACTTTATAAATCAAAGTTTATGGATATCAACATCAAAACTCTTACATGGTGGAAAACATTACACGGGAATTTGCAATGAATATGTTCTGGCTCAGAGTTGTAGTTGGGGCCTTATTTGTTATGCACATGTTGATAGTCCTTCTTTTCTGAAGTGGCAAACAAAAACATCCCTTTGAGGAGCTCTTTCTTTTCCTAAATCTGAGCTTTTCATACCAATACTTGTACTTCCTTCCACATGTCAAACATGTGCATTCATCGTCAAAGGTGTTACCATTGCTAACAACCTTTCTCCTATCAATTTTTCTTTTCCTTGTAGTTGCAATGTTTACAGGTGATCTTTCTTAATGCAAAGAAATAAGAATGGTACAAGTGACATTGGAAAGATGAGGGTTGTTAATTTCGAAGATGACTTTGAAGAGAAAACACCAACATCATTTCAAAGGATTATTGGATTTGACAGAGCGACATACCTTACTCTTGATATCTTTAGAAGAACAACATTAGGACTTATTTTTGGACCATATCCATTGTCAGATCATTCTCGAAGCCGAACAAGTACAACATTTGGTTTTATTGTAGTTCAACTATTCTATCTGGTATTTCTAAAGACATACATTAGAAAAGGAGATTTGAAAGTCACAGTGGGCAACCACATGGAATGTAAATATAAGGGAGTTAGGCAAAAGTCCATGTTGAACATTTTTTTGTCCTTTCCGTTAAGGCAAGAGACTAATGTTTTCGATTGCCTTATGAGCATTAGTTGGGTCTTTGGAAACCGTGTCATCTTTATTAATCATGCAAAAAACTATAGTGTTTCATGTTTTCCGGAATAAACTGACCTAAAAATTAAAAATATATTTTTCCTTGTTGGCTAGTTCGATTTTTCCTAGTAGTCTTTTCTTTTCTCGAACAAAATATTAGGGAAAATGTCAGAGCCCTTCCAAATGGCATTATGTAGACAAGCTACGCAGCGAGAATGTTTTCCTTCTTGCATGACCTCAAGATTTTTGTTGTCTTGGGCTACATCCCATTTAATGACTGCAGAGAAACACATGTAATTTGTCAATTGTCGAGTAGGATTTCTTTGCATGCATTGAGATTGAGGTAAATTGAGGAGTTTAGTGTATAAATTCGCATGATAATGATGACTTAAAATGCAGGCATTTCAAAGCAATCCCCACAAAGTGCATTTCAAAGTAATCCCCATAAAGTGTTGGGTGAATGTAGAAGATCAAAGTGCATTTCAAAGTAATCCCCATAAAGTGTTGGGTGAATGTAGAAGATCTTGGGCTAGTTTCGTTAAACATCACATATTGTTGTAAGTTTTCCGTGTTTTATTAATCTGTTTGCAGAGTTTTTGCATTCAATGCGAGGAGTGTAGGCTGCTCCCATTATTGTATCGAGTTTACAAACTATTGTTCTATTCAGTGGTCTCTGGGCAATTAAAAATTTACTTGAATAAGTTGTTGGTCCACGGTCTTCCAATAAAACTTATGAAACAAGGGTTTACTTGTCTTTGTCTTGCGCGATTGTTCCTTCAGCTGCATTATCATTTGGTTGTTATCCATTCTCACTTTTCTTGAGAATTTTGTAAGGGCACTTTTTTATTCTGATTATTGAGTAGACAATAATCATCATTATTTCAGCAGTTGTGTTCCTATTGAGGATTTAAATTGGAAACAACCATTTCTAGCATGCATTCGACAATCTGGCTTCCCCATATTTATTGTTGATTTAAATTTATGATTGTAAAAAGTATTTGATGCATTATTCTTTCCCATTTATTGCTTATTCCTTAAACTTGTGAATCTCCATAATCTTATCATTCTATTTGGGTGAACATGTCTTACTGATTGAATCATATTTATTAATCTCTTGTAGTTGCACAGCTAGGTAAATGAATAACACACTGATATATGTATTTTTTGAGAACAAGGTTTTTAATTTAGTGGTTTTAGTAGTTTTCAATATGTCTGCCTGTGAGTGTAGAAATGCAGGTTATATAATTAATTTTACCATTCTAGTACTGGGTTCTGCAAGAACCTTGGATGACGCCATACTAGTCCAGGCCAAGTATAGATGTTGGTCTTAACCTTGACACCCTTGGACCTCCAGCCGATGAAAGAGGCCTCGAGTGAGAAGAACTAGACATAAATGTCATTACTTCTCATGCGTTGAAACCCTACCATTGTTGTTCGACACTATTAATATCTATTAATATGTTGCTCTCTTGCAAAATCTAATTGAAGGATAGTGCACTAAAATGTCAATGCATTTGATTTCATAAACAATAGGCTATATCATTCAATTTGTAATGTTTCTATTACTCTTGAATATTTTCCAATTGTTTGACAAAATGCATTAGCTATTCTATGAATGTTGGTATGGTTTTATGATGAATTACAATCTAGAATTTCAGATACAACTATTCTAAGTGATTGTAATCAAGAGTTCTTCGTAATAGCATGTATGTGAAGACTACATGTGGGTGCCTCTTAGATGGGCTCATTTTGTCATATATGATCTCATCCTTTTTAGAAATTTGTCAATTAAGAGTTGTTTATCTTTGGATGATATGCTACATATGTTGTGTTGTCAGATTACTCAATGGGAAAAATAAATAAATGATAGTATAGACATGGCAAACACTAGTGGGCAAGGTGTATTGTGCGAAAATGGGGGATCTTCTTATACTACTAAATAAGAAGTAGAGGTCCTTGTAAGCTGTCCTTTGTAGCGTTGTCATTACATAGGAATAAGAACATATTTATGCCAATGTTGAGGCCTGGGCACTTACATAATTTTGCACTAATATGGCTATTTGATGTTGGCAGCGATGAGGTGTCGAAGGAAAATAAATAGATCATAAACAACTAGGAGCCCCAATCTATCAAGTATAAAGAATCATAACCTCAAGATGGCATTGAAGAGACATTCCTTTAAAGGGATATTTGTAAACATGTACCTTAAACACTAGGCTCCAAAACCAAAAGTGAGTTACACCCTTTGCAAAGATGTGACTACAATGCCAACTTGAGTCTAAAGGCAAGTCCCAAGAAATAAACTCCCAACTAGGTGTAGGTCGTGATTCCAAAGGTTCCCTCAGTGGATGAATAGAAACTTTGAAAATGTATCTCTGTAAATATTTAGTATAATGACTTGAAATTTACTGTGATTCATGACAGGCTAGCAAAGCTCACAAGAAAGGTCATCTAGATGCCTCTATAAAGAAAAGGACATCATAAAGAAAAAGTTGTATAGAAATCAAAATATGGAATAATATACAACAATCATCAATATTAATATATTGTTGGAACAAGTCCTCAAACTCATCTATTTATATACCAGAAAGAGTTGGCTTGAGGGGTACTGCTTCTCGACTCTGATGGTACACTTACAAAAACAAATCATTGGAAGTCCAAAAGTGGCCAACAATAATCTCATACAGCCTCATGATGGCACCAAAAGATGCTAATATACCATAACTTATGGGGAAGCATGTGTTTCAAGGTGGATTTAAAGGCCCTTTTGACATCTATAAGAAAAACAATCACAGGGACCAAGATTGAAGGACAATATTAATAAGAAATATGCTTCCAAGCATTATTATCCATTTTCTTTCCAGAAATCAACTTCCCATAAATTCAAGCTACAGGGTCTTTAAAAATTGAACCTGTAGCATAGCTAAGATAAGAACAATCCTTAGCATATGGTGGAAATTGTAGCCACCAAATCTGATAGGATCTGGTTCAAATCTTGCAAGATCTAGACTTTTCTCAGCCTCATAGTATGCCCATTAAAAAATGACATAAAATACAATATTTAAAGATTTTAATACAACTTTCAAAAAAGTATTAGCTGAATACAATCAACATTTCCAAGTATAAAAAATGAGCTTGTTTTTCCTATTCACTCGATCTTTTTAACCCATCCATGCTATATTCCATGGCCATTTGGACCACAACAACCACAAGCATTCAACTATCATAAATTATTGAAATATCCTCCTCAAGGGTATGTATTCATTGTTCATGAGCATTTTTTAGTTTTCAACCTCTTTGGACAGATTTTGAGTCACAGTGAGAAATTCATTGACTCTATTATCATCTAGGGAAATATCTAATTTCATTCTTATGACATTTAATTCTATAATTTAAACCGCATTAGAATAGACACATCACCATCCATTATATCATTAATACTCTTCTTAGTGACAAGAGTATCATGAATAGAGGAACCCATTTCCAAAGGTGTTTATTTATCAACATGGATGTACACATGCAAATGAAAATTCTTCTCATCCTTAGGATAAATTGTAATAATAGCCAAAATTTAACTCCATAGCATTTAAATTAAAACATAGGGCTCTATTACAAATTTTCACCTCATTATAATCATTGTCAACAATCACATTCTTTTATCATCATTACAATTTAAGTCTTATTCTACTTTTGTCAACATCATGTAGACAGAGAATAAAGTTTTCCTGTCCCATGAGTACATTTCCTTGGTTTGCATCTCTCGACATAGTCTTGTGCCCTTTCTTCTCTTCTTTTATTTTCCTTAACAATGAAAAAGGAAAAAATGAACTCCATCAGAAGTCACATTTTTCTGCCAAAAGATACAACCTTGTATTTCAATGGGCTGTTGTAGGTGACCTCAACAAACATTCCTCATCATTGAGATGAATGGAACCCACCTAAAATATTCTGCAAAAATCTTATCTAAATTGAATTAAGCATATAATATGCTTAGGGATGTTTAACTTGATAGAATACATGCTTATTCTTGTAGCGGGTCAAAATCAAAGGCTTCTAGGAATAGGATTGCATTCCTTGATAAGTGATATGAGCATGAGGAGTTTTGGAGTACTTCTCAATATGCCTTGATCACATTGTTGGATGATAATAGTTTTGGGTACTGATCATACTGTTGATATTCATGTTTTGTCACTGATGTCAACATATATTTATGTGAAGAAGACAGACTAGTTACTTGACTGGAAGAAGTGTAAGAACACTGTATAGATGATTCAGAATGATTGAAGTTGGACTTATGTAGAAGAATGTGTTTTGACCTTATTCCTAAGGTCGCTTGGCTTTATGTTGCATATTGTGGATGTTACAGTTGATTTGGTGAAGACTGGTTTCTGGACTGTAACTGTGATACTGAACAGAGCAGGCCTCTATGTTTCGGGTATATCTTTCTGGCGAAGATATTTCAGATGACGCGA
>JAGRRI010025936.1:0-12333 GCA_018584345.1 Thuja plicata
GTGAGCATCCCACTGCTTTGAAAAGTGAACACAACATTATTTCATGCCATAAAATGCAACTCTCTTTACTGCTTTGTATAGTGAACACAACATTATTTCATGCCATTAAATGCAGCTCTCTTTACATTCTCTTCCCTTGGCTCACAAATATAAATTATGTTGAATAACTTTCTTAAATGATAGTGTGATTTTTTTTTTTTATTAACCCATCTATTCACATTTTAGTTGTCAACAAAAAACAAAAAACAAAAGTGTTGGCAAAAAGGTATCATGCCTCAACATAAAGGGCATGAAGCCTGAGAAAAAACCAATAATGCGTTGTATTTTCAAGATGAGAAGGCTCAAAACCAAATTTTACATTAACGATCATATATATCATCAAAATCATCTAACCAAAGAATCAACTTATAAAATATGCAAAGATGCATAAAAACATGCATGTTAAGAAAATTACATGTAAGAAAAAGTAGCATCAACATCAGCGCTGGGAGAGTCTTGATATTTGTTCCAACTATCCAATTCACTTTGCATCTTTATGAGGAGATATGTTTTCCCAACCATATGCATCTTGATACCCTATTCATTTTTATTCCTTGTACACACCCAAGAATTCTCATAGGAGATAGCAAGATCTAATTGAGGAAATTGTTTATCATGTGTGGGCATGGACAACAATGTAGAGATGATTTCTAGTGTAAAGGTGACCACCTAAGAGACCCTTTTAAGTGATAGGATACACCTATCATGGAGTGAAATTCTATGAGAAATTTTGAAGGCCTTGGGGTCTCTTGACTGACATGATAGTAAATGGGGCTCTCATCCAAAGTTAATGATATTTTATATCTCAATGGCATCTACATTGAAAAACTTATTGGAAATGACAAATACTGTGGTATTCCATTGTGTTTTTGCATGGTATGAAAGTATAAACAATCTCCCCTACATGTGACACACCAAAGTGTGTTTTAACTTTTATATGCTCTATACTATTTTTCAAATTCAAAAGTTGATTCTCCAAGGTGCTGAAATATAAGTGCAGTCTCAGAAGGAGATCCCAAATTCTAGAAATTAATTGTATGTTGAACTGGTTTAGATCTATGTCTGTGAAAATAATCTCCCCTTGCTTAACATATCACTGTCAGAAATAGAATTAATATTATTTATCTTCTCTCTTGATTCTTGTATTATCTTATTTCAAGCATGATTTTGATTTTTTGGTTTTCCCTCCCAAAGATGTAATTTATCCATATCACCTCTCTATCCATTTTTCTCATCATTTCTTGTTTGTGGTCTCGTAGTGTGCCCTAGCCGACTGTCGGCACTCAAAAATTTGTATTCCCTATGAACTGATAGATGGTTCCACATCTTGGCGAGGGAAATGTAACATTTTACTTTGTTTCTTTTGTTTTGAAAAATGTTAATGCGGATAAGATGGGTTGAAATAAGGGGAACATACCTTTGATAAACCCCAACTTGGAGGTAACAAACAGTCAACCTGAAAATATGCTGTCCATGCCGAGTTTATTTGGTACCACAATTGCCTATGAACTGCCCCATTCACCGGAAGGAAGGCGCACCAGATATGGGAATTCCTCTTCTTTCCTCTAAAGAATGACCCCCTGGCAGTCCTCCCACCCACCCCTACAAGGCATTGGCTATTTCAGCTGACCTTCTGACTGGAAAAAGGCGTTGGCTGAGAATGGTAAGCACTACTGTTCTGCAGGAAAGAGGCACACCAAAGCTCCCTTGCTCCCTCTCGGCGCAATTGAAAATAGAAATGATAACGTTTTCTCTTTTTTTTTGCCTTATATCCCGTTAACGTCGCAATTGCGACATTGTCGGGTTATAATTGAAAAAAAAAAGCCAAAAACACATAACATCTGCCCCCCGTCGCAAATTGCCATTGCAATTTCACCCCAAATGTATTAGTGAGACAATGATCCATTGTAGATTATGATCTTTGATGGACTTACTTGATATAGGGGTAAATCGAGGGTTGTTGACTACTCTTGCCAAGATATGGCATTCAGAGCACAACACCTTCCACCTTCTGACCAGGGATATTATAGTTACTCCTGAGGATGTATGGCAGATACTACATGTTCTCATCATGGGCTGCGAGGTGCATTTTGAGGTGACTTCTTATGTGGTGATCGGTGTAGCTCGTCGATATTTTGATGATGATACTATTGAATAGAGATACCTCTCCTAGGATTACATGTGTGATCACTACGATCGATTATCTGTATATTTAGCAGGTTTGATTAGTGGCATCCTAATGCCAGACAAAGGACAACACAGGTTCATGGTCTGATGGGTGGACATGCTAGAGTAGATGGTCGTCCATAGACGGAGATTTACATGGGGAAGTTTTATCCTAGCCCACATGGACTATGAGCTTCATGACATTGTGTACCACTATACCCAAAGCATGACTATGGGTATTTTGATTCTTCAGATCTAGGCCTGGGAGTACACCCTTGTTACACGGTTGATAGTTGATAGACAGCGTGTGCTAGAGTAGGCTTATGTATATATGTATTCAAGTCTTATTTAGTAGCCCCATCTGGGCAAGGTAGACTATTGGCAATGATTCTTTGATGATATGATAGAGGTAGTCTGGTGGCCATACTTAGATTGTGAGGAGTGGACCTCAGATGCTCGACAGGGTCCATTTTTGTTCCAAAAAAGGTACCTCATCGGGAGGACCAGATATATTATAGAGTGGTTCGTGCACACCCAAGTTCTGAGATAGTATGGATGACAATAGCATAGGACATAGGACATTACTTTATATGCCCAGATTTGTGATGAGGTACCATTGTGGGGCACTCAGTTGAGCTATGAGACCGCCCACCAGGAGATTAGGGACATGGTTGGAGTAGATTGGGATCTCTGCCTAGATGTTGGAGATGTAGGTTGCTCAGATGGGTACACAATAGAGATGCTTCAGCATCCATTTCCTCAATTCATAGTACCTAAAGAGGTCATTCCTAGTATAGAGGATCTGATATATTATGATCATGAGGATCGGCCCACCAGAGGGAGAGGAGGAGCTCAAAGAGACAGGGGTGTCGACAAGCATGGAGGGAGAGATGGTGGCAGAGATGGAGCTAGGGATGGGAAGCATCCTCCTCCAGATGAGGGGGAAAATGGTGGAGATGATAGGGGTGGTGGTGCTATGGGTGGCCATGCAGATGTTGCCAATGGTAGTGGAGAGGGTTGGCACACCCAATTCAGATTTGTTTCTCCCCGGATGGATCCAGGGCCATTACTTAGAGGGGAGCAGTAGAGACAGTAGAGGAAATAGCTGTGTGTGTGATTTTTGTACCTATTAAGAGACACAACACTTCAATAAATCATTGCATTAGTGAAAACAAGGGGTTAGAAAGCATAGCAATCACTAAAATTGATCTATTTCTTCCTATCTAGGAGGATTATGAAAAATGACATAATAGCTCTCAGATTATGCATATTCTAGTGAAAAATACAACCTAAGAATGGAAGATTCAAATGAAAAGTAATCTAAATGATTCAAAAACATGCATTCTAGCTCTAGATGAAGGTTATAACAAAATAACTAAGAAATAAGCTAGAAAAGACTATGAAAATCCCTAAAACATGAGAAACATAAGATTGCTTCTTCAATTCTCCAAATATGGGCAGCATAAGGATGCTTTCAACTCTTCAAAATTAGGAGCATTACAATAATACAATAAAAGGCTTCCAATTTTAGGGCCAAAGCAAAGGTAAAGAAAGGGTCATTTGAGCTCAATATCCATCCTATTTATAGGAGAAATGGAGGAAGGGTAGAAGACTCTAGAAGGGCTGCCATTAATGAGAGTGTAAGACTCATTAATGAGGAGTGGTCAAAGGAATATGTAAGAGCCATTAATGCTTCATTTATGAAAGCATCAATGAGGTATGGGTGAGGGTTTAAGAAGCATGCGTGAGGATTTAAGGTCAAGCCTGACAATTTTGACTTTAGGGGGAGGGTTGAATTCCTAATCACACCTTAATGGAATGTGACAAGCTTAAGGGTAGATTAGGATTAGGTTTAAGGCTTAAGGGATGTGATTAAGGAGATAGAGATGGGAGGAGAGAGAATAAGTGGAGGGGGGATTATCTAATTAGGGTTAATTAGCTAATTAAGAAGAATTAGCATGTGAGAAGGGGTTGGGATGAGTTTGAACTCAGGGTTGGATTTTTGAGATTGGTTAGGTTTGAGGGAATATTAATAAAATTAATTGTTTTAATAACATATTCACTCAATAATAGGGATTTAATTAATCATCTAAGCTTTTGATTGCTTTTTAATAATTAATTAGGACTATAGCCAAATTGAATCAATTAGGCTAGGGGATTGATTTTGCAAGTGATGAGGTATATTTAATTCCTTTTAAATTAATTACCTTAGCCAGGTATTGAATTGAATTAGATGTCTTTTATTTTTACTATTTTAGGATCTAACACTGCCACCACATGGTTTTAACTGTTAGTTCCCTTTTTCTTTTTCTTTTTCAATTCTTGACTAAGAAACCTGATATCCTCCTGTGACATGTTCTCGCTCCATGCATTGGTGGAAGAAGGGTAAGGTTCACAAGCATTAAGATAGAAAGCTATGGTGTAGTTATTGGGAAAGTTGAGGATAGGAGTAGGATTTGTACTAGTCCATTCAATTAGGTTTGGCTGTATCAAAGATAAGGAATCAGACATTGGGAAGGACAACATTGCGTCGGCATCAAGACCATTAACTGACATGACATGTTCCATTAAGTTATTTTCATTAATGTTTAGATCAATAAGAGTGAGATCATCATAAAAAGGGTTGTTGTTAGTCATATTTGGACCAAACTCTAGTGACTCATCAATATAACCATGACCAACTACCCCCAGTTAGGATGTGGATCCCATTGTTAGGATGTGCTTTCTATAGCTGTTGCTATCAATGGTATCTCTAAATCATCTGTTGTTGAGTCTCCTACCTCTTGAATGGGAGGTTGTGCTAAAAAAGGGGTGTGAAGATCTTGTGGTACCTCAAAGATTGGTACATAGCACTCTCCTTGATAGTTGGGATTCTATGTGCCAACATGTAATAACCTTTCATAAGGCCATGGTTCTAGTACTATCTCATCTGTTTCATCACTCCGTTTGTCAAAGGTTGGGCTGTCTTTCGAAACAGGTTTGTCAGTTTTAGTATTAAAACCCAGTCCTATTTTGTCTCTGGTATTCTTGCACTCCATGTGTACAGGTTCAATAAGTCCTCTTCCTATGTCATTTAGAGGTCCTTTTCCTTTGTATCTCATTTTCTTAAGGAGATCATATCCTTTTCCATACTGGTCCGGGGATATTTCCACATGTTTGACTTCAGCTTCCATCAATTCTCCTTTGTAAAGCCAGTCCAAGACTGTCTGTTCTTGTATGTTATCTAAAGAAGATGTGGATGCTTTAACCATGCCCATGGCTCTGTGAATCTATGGTTCCTTTGATGTAGTAGGTGTGAAAGATGAGGAGGGTCTTCCATAGGATCTTGGTAATATGGGTAACTCTATCAGTGAGGGAGTAAGGTCCAACTTGTACTCTCCCGTACCTATTTCTTTAAGTTTTAAGGTTTTGCCAAAAATCTTCATAACCATGTCCTTGGTAGTCTCAGGAGTAATCTCATCCATAGCCTCCTTGTTATGCAGGATCATACTACCTGCTTTGATATTATTAAAATTATAGTTAGCATCTGTAGGAATAGTTTCTTCCACCCCATTATGTGGGAAATTTATGCACTGCTGGTAAGTAGATGGAACAACTTGCATTTTGTGAATCCATGGTCTCCCCAACATGATATTTTAGGCTAATGGTATATCCATAACTTGACATGTGAAATTCCTCTCAATTGGTCCAACTCTGATAGGAAAAACAATAAGACCTTTAGAGGATCTTTCTTCCTCATCATAAGCTTTGATAGTTATTTTGCTTCTAGAGTTAATGGTTTGTTCTAAAAGACCCAACTTTTTGATGAGATTAAGTGTACAGATAGTCAATCCTGCTCCTCCATCTATCAATATGCATCTAACACTAGGTTTATGAATAAGAACTTCAATATGGAGGAGTTGATTATGTGGATGTGTCAAAGACTTAACATCCTCTTCAGAAAAGGAGAGGCAATGTGGCACTGAGATGTGATTGACCATCGCTTGGAATTTGTCTATATCAATATCCTTTGGGACGTTAGCAACATATAGAGCTTGTTCTAGGATTTCCCTATGTATTGTGGATATTTTGAGAAACTCAAAAATGCAAAGTTTGGCAGAGGTTTGTTGCAATTGGTCTACAAAGTCATACTTTGCTCTAGTAATAGTAACTACGTGTTTTTCTATTGGTTTGGGAGTAGTAATGATAGGAACCTTGGATGTTGATGTTGGTTTGGGGGAAGAAGTGGGTCCTTTGATCATGACCTATGCTTGACTCCGTGTTACTATGTTTGAGTGGAAACAAACACCTTTGATTGTGACCACATTAATTGATTTAGTTTTAATGTCTAGCATATTGATCACATTGCCATTGTTGGAATAGGTGTAGTTTACTTGATTACCTTTTCCTTTAGATGTTTCCCCTTTGCCGTAATTAGGAAATGGTTTATTGAATGTTGTATGATCTTTATTGGTAGTGTGCCCATCCAATTTGATCTTACCTCCTTCAATGAGGTCTTGAATGACATGTTTGAGTTTAAGGAAATTATTAGTTTTGTGTCCTTTGTTCTTGTGAAAGACACAGTAGAAGTTATCATCCCACCATCGGGGTTTGACCATTGGTTCCCATGGTTTGGAATCTAGTATTGTGAGAACTTTGTTATCCAATAGTTTTTTTAGAACAGTCTCAAGGGGTTCTCCAAAAGGAGTGAATGTTCTTTGAGGTTTTGAAGTCCACATTCAACCCTTGTTATTATCATTGTTTTCTTTGGGTAGGGGGGTTGTTACCTTGGAATATTTGCTTGCTTGCATATTGTTGGTTAGATTGAACACCTTAGGTTTAGAGCCAACATTGGATGCATCTACTACGCCATCATTGACAACATTCTTGTTCTGTTTTCACCATTTAGGCTTGGAGTTGGAGTTGTTCAATTTTTTTTCACTCTAAAGAGTGATCTCCTCCTTTCTGACCATAACTTCTTTGATACAAAGGGAATTTTTAATCATCCTGTCAAAACTAGGGGAATCTTGCATTTGCAATGTGTAGTTCAATTCTGGTACCAAGTTATTGATAAAGATTTCCATCTTTTCAGTTTCAGGAATAGCTCTAGAGTACCGTGTAAAGATTTTCCTCCATCTTTGGAGGAAGTGGGTAAATGATTCGCACGTCTTCTGTTTAGTATTACACAAATCCATCATAGTCACATCATGTTGGATAATATAGGAGTAATGTTGAATAAATTATTGAATCAACTCATCAAAATTTTTGATCTTGGGTGTAAGTTTTGATAACCAATCCATGGCATTGCCTCCTAGACTTCTAGGAAATAGTCTCATGAGGTAAGTAGGTTCATGCATGTATTCTATGCTAAGAGCACAAAACTCTCTAACGTGATCATGTGGGTCAGTCTCCCCCATATACTTGTCATATTTTGGTCTCTCTATGTTAGGAGGAAATGGAACCATAGTGATACTCTTGTCAAAAGGAATTGGGTAAATGGTGTCCAAAGAGTATTTTGTTTTGGGTTTATATTTCTCCTGTTTGAGAGTTGCGAGATCTGTTTGCATCAAAGTGAGTTGTTTGGTGAGAATGGATATAGGAGTTGGTACCTCCTTTTCTTTGATTTGTTCCACATCGTAATCCTTAGGTAATTTGACACCCGTGGACTCTAGATGGAGGAAGTATTTCTCTTTATCCTTGTCAATTATCCTTTCCAGTATCTTATGGAACCTCCTATTTTGTTTGAGTTTATCATACTTATCTTTAGGGATCTCCCCCTCACTGTCCAATCCAAATGGATGACATTCAAATATGGTTTCTTCATTCTCATCGAGATCTTCATGCTTTTGGCTTTTTCTATTGTCATATTCTTCAAAAGATGCACTCCATTCATGAGTGTTTCTATCCATTTGTGGAGAGTCTAGATCAAGTAGGGAATTGCAAGATGTTGCCCCTAGACAATGCAGTGATTTAGGAGGCACTTTCAATCCTTTAGAGGTGTACTTGTTGTGTATTGTTTTAACAATGAAGTTGAGTCTCAACTTTTGTCAAATTTTCCCACGAGTGTCAGGTAGTATCTTGAATCGTTCAAGTGAGTGTGTCTAGGTGGAAGTATCGGTTGAGTTTGGTGGAAGTAAATGATTCTAGTGTCAGAGGGTTAGAAAGCCCTGATAGTGAGCTAGGAACTAGGTGTTTGTAAGAAGTGGATAAACCACACGTATTGAGATAGATTACAAGAAACTGACAGGACATGCAAGGTGGACATTTGAAAAAAATTTCAATATAGCCACAGTAAGACCAAAAGAAGCAATAGGGACAGATTAAATAGTCTAAAAGGGAATCCAAAATAAACTATCTTCCTCTAAGAGGCAACAATGCAAATCCCCACTCTCAAATTTCATCAATTTTTTCTTGGAAGTGCGTGAAGTTTGTTTGATCGAAGATCGTGTTTTGAAATTTTTTGGTGAGTGGAAAACACATGTAGACCAAGGTCTAAATTTTGTTGCTTGTTTGAAGATGTTATCTTTTTATGATTTTCAATCACATCAAGCATTGTTACATTGTTAGGAGGGTGAAACAGACACACATCTTATCCCTATTTTCTAGGTGGAGGATGAAAATCCTTGCTTGTTTACTTAGGTACACACTCAAATGCTAATCAGAATACAACCATCACCAAGCAAACAATGGCTCTAGTCATGATGTTGTATTAGCCGACTCCAAATGCAAGTGAGGCCATGATATGACGAGTGTTTTGGGGCAATTGATTTTTCCTTGCACAAGGATTATCACCCTTTCGGGGATGAATCAGGAATTCTTTCACTTTAAATGTTGTCTATTATTAGGCAATCCATTTGAAACCATCCCCCATAGAATTGCAAAAGGAAAAATTGAGGCGTATAGCCCTATGATTACTTAAATATATGTAGTCTCACAAGCAAGATTCAAGTGGCTCTGCTCTAACATACCCAAGTATGTTCAAGGAATGATGTCAAAATTCCATGAACAAAACTGGATCTGTCTTTCGAGGCTTTAGCCTACGAGGAAGCAATTATTTATAGTGAGTTGGAAGGGTTGGCATAAAACCTTTCCTCACTTGGGTCATTCCCGAGAGATTTTTTCCTTAATCGGCAGGCCCTCTACTATTAAATAAGCTTACAAAGGATTGGCGAGCGTAGGACGTCTAGACTTCTGATTCTTCTAAAGAAGAAGAGCATACTCTCCTAATCCATGTCATTTTCTCCCAAAACAAAATCAATCAAATAGTTCATTCCCTCAAGCAATATTATGCTCGATTTAAAATGTTCCTATTTAAGGAAAACATAATACTTGAAAGTAGATTTGCGTTGTTCAATTGACCATAGTTTTTAGTGCTTTGCTTGTCCAATTACTGATCCAAATGGAATTAAACAATTGAACTTATTCATTTATCCCACAAATTTAGTGCTTTGATTGTTCAATTTTTTATTCCAAATGAATTAAACAATGTGAGTTTTCTTGTTCATTTACCCCCTAGATTTTTACACAAGTGTTTAAAACAATGTCTGATTTTTTGATTTTCCTTTAAAAAGGAAAAGAGCATAGTAATCTAGTTGTTTTAAGACATGTTTGAGAAAATAGTATTTTAAGTGTGAAAGATTTTGAAAAAGGTTTAGTATCAAAATCAGTCTAAAATCCCTGCAACCACCCATGTTTAGTATTGTCTTATTATTTCCTTCTTAGAAACCTGCAAGCACTTAGTTAGGATGTCAAAAATAGGATCGCAATCACAAAAACAACCTTGTTAGCAAGCTAGAAATCAAATTTGCAAATGATAGAACTATATATTTTTTCCCTCTGGATGACAGATGATATTTTAGAGACCCAAAATGATAAACCCTGAAAATGATAAAAGATTGACCCCAAATGATAAAATTCACCAAGGACAATATTCCTTTTACGCAAAATGATAACACGTACCAAAAATGAAAAATAAGCTACCAAAAATGATTTTAAGGTCAAATTTTACCTTCTAGAAATGCAACGACAGATGATAATAAAACTCTCGTAAATGATAAAATATTTATCGAAAATGATAAGTTTCTCCCGAAAACGATAAAAGAATGACCAAAAATGATAAGTTGCTCCCGGAAAAGCTAAACTGCCTGCAAATTTTGAAAATGTCAAGGGCAGAGAGCAAAATTTGGTGAAATTTCAAGCAATCTTTCCCCACAGTGGGCGCCAGAGATGTGTGTGTGATTTTTGTACCTGTTAAGAGACACAACACTTCAATAAATCATTGCATTAGTAAAAACAAGGGGTTAGCAAGCATAGCAATCACTAAAATTGATCTATTGCTTCCTATCTAGGAGGATTATGAAGAATGACATAATAGCCCTCAGATTATACATATTCCAGTGACAAATACAACCTAAGAATGAAAGATTCAAATGAAAAGTAATCTAAATGATTCAAAAACATGTATTCTAGCTCTAGATGAAGGTTATAACAAAATAACTAAGAAATAAGCTAGAAAGCACTATGAAAATCCCTAAAACATGAGCAACATAAGATTGCTTCTTCAATTATCCAAATATGGGCAGCATAAGGATGCTTTCAACACTTCAAAATTAGGAGCATTACAACAAAACAATAAAATACTTCCAATTTCAGGGCCAAAGCAAAGGTAAAAGAAAGGGCCATTTGAGCTCAAAATCCATCCTATTTAAAGGAGAAATGGAGGAAGGGGAGAAGACTCTAGAAGGGATGCCATTAATGAGAGTGTAAGACTCGTTAATGAGGAGTGGTGGAAGGAATATGTAAGATCCATTAGTGCTTCATTTATGAAAGCATTAATGAGGTATGGGTGAGGGTTTAAGAAGCATGGGTGAGGATTTAAGGTCAAGCCTGACAATTTTGACTTTAGGGGGAGGGTTGAATTCCTAATCACACCTTAATGGAATGTGACAAGTTTAAGGGTAGCTTAGGATTAGGTTTAAGGCTTAAGGGATGTGATTAAGGAGATAAAGATGGGAGGAGAGAGAATAAGTGGAAGGGGGATTAGCTAATTAGGCTTAATTAGCTAATTAGGAAGAATTAGCATGTGAGAAGGGTTGGGATGAGTTTGAACTCAGGGTTGGATTTTTGAGATTGGTTAGGTTTGAGGAAATATTAATGAAATTGATCCGGTGGATATTTTCAGTAAAAATTGAAGTGTCTCTGAATCTCCAAATTTTGCACCATCAGAAAGATCTTGGTGTCCTGATTCCAGTGCAACTTGAACGGACAAAAATGGAGTCCGTATGCTCAAGTTATGGCCAGTCAAACCTTGGGTCAAACTAACATCAGAGGGCGCCTAGGAAGTGGAAAAAATGACATCGTCAAAAGTTGTCGAAGTGGGCATCATTGCGAAGGTCTTGTCGAGACGATTCTGACGATATGCTATTTGTCAAAATCCGACATCGTATGCTCGAGTTACAAGCAGTCAAAGTTCAGTTGACTAGAGGGTACAAATGATGACATCATCATGCAGACGTGTCAGTCCGTACTGTACAGAAAATGAAGTGGAATCAATCAGATGATGACATGTGTCATCCGTACACACAGTCATCATTCACATGGCAGGTACAGTGGACGTACAGTCAGCGGTTTGGTGTCTAGTCAGCGTCAAGTTGGATTCCAATCAGCATGATCAGCGGATTGCATTTTCCACGTGGCACCTCCTCGGCATGCCACATGGCAGACAAACAAGTTGGTTTGTTTGTTTCAAAAAAAAATATGAAAATTGTTTGTTGGACGGGTTTGAACCCGTGACCTGTCAATACGCAGCATTTAGGCGACAGTTTTGGTTTCCTATAATACAATCAGTATTTGGCTATTAAAAGCCAACGGTGGGGGTTGAACCCCCAACCGCTCACCTTCTAAAATTAGTGTTGACCGCTGCACTATTTATAGTGTTTGATAGCTTACGTTTTATTTAAACATTAAAAAAACCGCCACCCTTTGTTATAAAAAGGGTTAATTTGTCATTTTGTTAAGATTTTGACCCCCTAATTTGGTGTAAGCCAGATTTATTATTTGGCAAAGGGGATATTTTGAATATCTAATTTGTTAAAGGTCCCTAAATTGTCATATGTTGTTTTAGCCTTATTTTGGCTAACTTCATGTATA
>JAGRRI010026026.1:0-10661 GCA_018584345.1 Thuja plicata
GGAAGCTCATCTGGCCCCCCCCCCCCCCCCCCTCCCTCCCCCTAACATCAATCTAAAGTCCCCATTAACATTTAATTACACACTTCATTCATCCATTTATGAACTATAACATTCAATCAATACAATCACATAACATTCATTAATATGATATAACATTCATTAATACGCAAGACTAATCAAGAATTCATTAACACATAACAATATTCATTAACATGACATAAAATTTAATATTAATACACAACATTCATAGTTAATTACTTGAAACAATGTTCTTTCATTATCCAACAATGTTAATACAACAAGTTTTATCAAAGAGCATTTTTAAGAAATCATTTCTTTTTTGGGTTTTTCTTAGCATTCTTAAGCTAGAAAAGTCTTCCAGGAGCATCAATATCTTCCTCCTCTTGTGGTTGTGATCTCAAATTATGACACTTCCTCATGTTTTGAGGAGCATGAGGCTGCTGCACTAAAGGGGGATTTGCTGCAATAACATGTAAATGGGTTAAATTCGCATACTTTTTTTTTACTGTAACATGTATTTCATTAACCAGTAGAAAACAACATGTATTTTTCTTTACCTGACAATGCCACATCATGTACAATAACATTTTGATCTACCGCCACCTCATCAACATGATCAACATGCTCAACATGCTCTAAAATATTGAAAAAAAGGTTACATAGCCAATTGAAATTAAAGATGTTAAATTCTATTAATAATTATGAAATTTATTTCTAATATAAAATTAATACCTCCACCACTATGATGCACATCATGGCCTTCATCACGCACAGGTTCTCTGATAGGATTTGAAGGCTGCAGTGAAATGTCATGCACATTGTTATCATGAAATAGTCAATTTATGTTCGAAATTAACTATTCAATTTGATTTACTTTTCATTTGACCAATTTACCTGTGTCTCATCTGTGCAGTAGATTCTTTGTTATGACTTTCGGATTCTTGGCGTAGGCGTGCAGCCATGACTTTATATAGCCTTCCTTCAAGTCTATTTGTTTGTCTTCATCCGTGGGCTCTAAATTGAATTCCCTGCCCTTTATTTTTTGTTTAATATCGTCAGTTTTGCATGTATGATTTGATTAAACAAAATTGTTTGTAACCTTATATATAAAAATTTAATATGAAATTCCAATGCTGCTACTTACAAGTCGAGAGTGAAGTTTCATATAGCCACCAGAGCCAAGTTTGTGTTGGCCAACCTTTTGTAATCTCGCTTCTATAGCTTTTGATGTGTCTTGTAGTCTATGAAAAGTTTGAAACATTTTAGATTATATATTTACAAAGATCACTAATTAGTGCATGATTACATTCTTGTCATACCTTCTTTTGTCATCTTCTGGTTGAATTCCTCTATCCTTTAGCCTTTTCTCTTTTGCATCTTCTATTATTTCATTCCACTCCATCGGTGGAATCATAGGAGGACGCTCGTACTTTGTGTTATCCTTTAGAGACCTTCTCTATTGGTCCCTCATAGTCTTTATATGTTTGGATGCTTTTATAAGAATCAGGGGACTGTCAAAAATTTTCTTTCCAAAGAGGTCCTCTAAAGATTTAATGAGCTGATTTTTAAAGTCAGCATCCTGTTCATTCCACCTTTTTTGAAAAAACAAAATTGTTAGATATCGTAACTTTAATATAGTATAATAAATGGAAGATAAGAAAAATATTGTACCAATATTATAAAGCTATGTACCTTTTACGTATGGTGGGCCCAAATAGCTTCAATGTCATTTCAAAAAGAGTATCATAAAAAACATCATTTCCTACAAAAACATCATGGGATTATCAGTCCAAAATGAGTTATGTATAAGTAAACAACAATTACACTGTAAATAATAACAATTATAAAGCACATGGAAGCTTTGGTACTTTTAACGGAATCATATTTTTCTTGTTCAACAACAATGACCCCGCAAATGAACCAGTACTAGTAACACGGGCTGATCCAAGAAATGGTTGAGCTTCAGTAGTGTTGGTCTCTATTCTTGTACCAAGTGTACTAGGTCATGTATCTATTAGTGCACAAAATAGGTCCATGGGTATAAAATTCACACAATAAAATAATCAATGCATGAGTAGTACATAACAAAATATAGAAAAACAAGGTTTTACCAGTTGTAGATGGTATAGAGGAAGATGTCTACAAGCTCCTTGTTGCGGACAACGCAGTCGGCATTATCAGATTGTTGATCAAAGGAGACGTCTGCACTTCATCATGAGCTAAAGAATACATTGTTAGCAAAGACATTTGCAATGGATAAAGATTATGTTAGAATACTTCAGAGATAACTGGAGGGGGGGTGAATCAGTTATCTGCAACTTTAAATATTTTGTACTTATTAATCTAGATTGATACAAAGTAAATACACATTCAGATAACACATTACACAACATATCAATTTGGTTACACGGAAACCAAATGGTAAAAACCCCGGTGGGAATTAGTACCCACAAAGAACTATACTGTTTATAGTACTCCCTGTTAAAAGATTCCTCAACCTTGTTAGGAGTTGTACAATATAATGTAGTAGTATAGTTGACCTAGTTAAGGGTCAGACCCTATTAGGAGTCCTTTACATGTAACCCTGTTAAGAGTGGAGGACTCACTATCCAAGTGGTGAAGGCTACAACCTTCTGGTTATTTGATACACACTGTATCAACAAGGTGAACTGTTGTCTGTGACACTGCTTGTCTGATCAGTTCCTTTTATGCGTTGTTTCTTTAACCTCTTGTAAAGCACTATAATAATCTAATTTGTATTCTAAATTCTTCAACATAAACATCTATATTATCAACATATGATAAATATAGCTCTGCTACATCAACACTTTGCTCTGCTCGTCAATCTCTGGCTTTCGCAACTTTTCTTATCATAAATGACCTTGTATAAATACATACTCCAATTATGAGATCATGGGACCTGTTAGACAAATCTTCATAACATCCTTGTTTTCTCTACTAAGTGCACAAGTATAATTACAACCGCGCAAGTCAATGCTGAATAGACGCGTCACTTCACTAAGTCGGCTTTACCAATTTGACCATAAAATTGTAATCTTTATGAAACACATTAGGCATGTTTAGATTAATATCAACAACTCATAACTCATCATGAATATACACGCACATATATAAAAGATATGCACAACTCAATTAATACATTACATACGTCGGCCTTAAACCGTTAATCCTCCAGAACTGTAACCGTCAATAACAGAATTACATATCTTTACTGAAACTTCATATCTAAGTCTGTGTGTATGAACATAGAATATTAAACATGTCAACAACATTTATCTATCCACGTTGGTCTTCATGTCATCATATTGATAAGTACATAGAGAAGTACTGATGTGTATTATATGTTGTCATCAATGACAAACATACAATCATTCAACTGTTTAGAATCAAATATCCAACAGATTAAATGGGGTACTAGAAGCATCCCAAACATAAGTTGAGTCAATAATGCATACAAAGGTTAAATGAATGGTTAAAGGTTTAAGGATTATTTACATGAAGGTTGTGCGATACAACCCTCACCATATTGACCAGGTCTCACAGATCTCAAAAAATCCTGTAAGAAGAACACATTATATTTTAGATCATGATCCTTAAGATAGTATAAAATATAAGCATCTATTGAACTTTAATTATTACTTAAGATTAATTACTACTTACTTTGATACAATTGACTCTACGTATCAATTCATCTTTGAGGGCCTCTATCTCCTCAATTTTGTTTGGTTCCATGACAAGGTTAATAATTTCTTTACTATATCTATTTAAAATCTGAGTAGTCATGAACACAGGATCAGCGCTACATGCGATTTCATCTAAAAAATTTACCTCAATTTTAGATCACAATTGATCTACTGTCATCTGTGCTTTTCCCTATCAATAAGTATCAAGTTGTGACATCAATATCAGTAAAATTCTATCAAAATAAATCCAAAGCCATAAAGAAAAGAATATAATAATATGACATTTGTTTCTATATAATTTGTGTCTTGCGGTGGATTCATGTCGCCCTATGACAAAGATTGGTAACTCTTAGCAATCAGCAGCAAAATGAAAGTAATAAACTTACCAAAAAAAATTATTAATAAAAACATACAAGTCAAACAAATTTCTATGAATAAATCAATACCTCATACGTGACATTGATCATACCTTGACATACATTTCATTGATCATGTTATTGATCGTCCTCTTCATCCATGTCATCATCATGACTATCATCATCAACATCATCACCATCATTATGACTATTGTCATCATCATCATGACCAACACCACCACCATCTTCATCACCATCATCATCATCTTCATCACCATTATCATCACCATCATCATCATCACCATGATCATCATTTACTTTGTCACAAGCATCACCATCTTCATCACCATCATCATCATCTTCATCACCATCATCATCATGATCATCATTTACTTTGTCTTCTGATTCTTCAGTATCTTCTTCTTCCATCACATTATACTTTATCGCCCTTCCTCTTGGATCATGTCTAACAATAAATGACCAACCCAGTTTATGTGGGATGCCAAAGTAAAACACTAGCTCACATTGGCTTGAAAGAACATAGGGCTCATCTCCAACTAGCTCAAATGACCTTGTATTAATCATTTTAAATCCACTATCATGCTCAATAACAGTCCTATCAGGATCATTTTGATTCAGCTGTAGCCTGTACCATTTGACGACAAATAGAACTAATTTGAATAAATTAAAGTCGCACTCAAGTATATCATCCAAAATTCCATAGTATCAATTTTTAGATTATTGAGGATGTATGTCATTTCTAGATGAAATATTAGTGACCTCAAAGACTGCACTTATCCCAGAATCACAAGTTTTTTTCGTGTCGTCTAACTTTTTTATGTGAAATTTATGGCCATGGTAGTACATAGCTTTGTGGTGTTTGGTCTGCTTATTCAAACATATCAAGATTATTTGCCTCGATCTATGAGTTCATATTAAACTTATGGGTCATGGTTAGTAAACTTATACGTACCTTTCTACCTCTTAAACCATATGCTAGATCAAGTACCATTTCTGTAACATTGGGATCTCCATTACGATGAGCTTCTTTAACCAATGATACAACACCATCCCATGTTAATGAGAGACCATTTTCTTGAGATTGTTGAATTCATACTGTCATCCAATCAAGATTGTTTGCAATATACAAATGTAGTGCATCCCACTCATGACCAACTGTAAAGAAAACAAATAGACCGCTTAAAAACAAATTATATTGAAGATTTATAAGAATTAATAAACTACAATAACATCGTATAATTACCTCTCACTTTCCTCAACCTACCTTTCCCCATCAAGTACTCCCCTTCGAATTTGTTAATAGAGTTGGGATCCCAAATGCGATCTACATGGATATTTACTGCAAACTTGGGAAGATATTCACTAATGTACACCATGGTCTAGTATACCATATATCCCTCCACCATAGAACCCTCGAGATGTGCTCTCTGTTGAACCAAGCCCTTCATAAATTTCAAGTGCCTCTCAACCATCCACATTGACCTAGTTTGTATAGGTGCACACAATTTAATCTCCTCAACTTGATGTATGAGCTAGTATTCTTGAGCATTGAAAAAATTTAGAGGTAGACACTTTTGCATTTCACACATAAGCTGGGGAATTTTTCTCTTTCAATATTTTATATCTTTTTTATCAATTTCTTTAGATGATAACCACCTAAAAGAGATTCAACTCGCAAGAACATATAAACAAGAGTTTAGAAACAAATATACAATAAATTACATAAAAAGTAAATCAAGTCAAAATATAATATTTGTACAACAAGTCTGAGAAATAATACTTCTAACCTCATGTACTTTCCAAGATCGTATATAACTTGTTTAACACTGTTGTCAAACTAGTGTGGGAGGGATAGAGGTAGGACATACTACAATAATTAAAAATGATCTTTTCAATATTTTGTAAAACGATACAATAAAAATTACATACAATTTTACAAATATATTGTAAATAGAGAACATGACTTACCTTGATGAAGGTATGCCAATCATGTGTTTTCAACCCTGGCCCAAAATCACCTTTCTTTGATACAAGACTGCTTATATTTGCAGCAAATCCTGTTGGAAATTTTGTTTTTTTATGGATTTTTTTAATGCATCACTTTGTTGCTAAGTTAATAACCAAGAAAGGGCACTCGTATTTATGCGGTCTCCATTGCTATTTGATTCAATGAAATTTTTTAGTGCATGATTGGATTCATGAATGTCATTACAAATTTTGGCAATTTTTTATTTGTCACGGCTTCCATCCAATATTTCCCATAGTGTCTCTGTTACATTCTTTCCAATGTGCATAGCATCAAATAAATGCACAATTGGGAGATCCTTGTAGTACGAAAACCTACTAAATTGACTAGGATAACTTTTTATTCCTCCAGGAAGTTGTTCATTGATGCCTTGATGACCTTCATGAGCATCAATTGCATCATTAGTAAATAAAAGACAATATCAAAATATAAATTTCAAACAAAAATCATCAGATGGAATGACATTACCTCGGTGATTTAGTCTATCGTATTCCAACTTCCAGAGATGAGGTGTCATTCTTCGTGGCCTTGATGTTGTCTCTTCTTTCCCATTAAAAACATGTTTTTTGATAATTCGATACTTATTATTATTGTGGAGAAAGTGCCTAAACTCATCGAACACCTGCTTTCCCAAACTTCTTGAATGATGAGATTTCATCTTCAGACCACAAAATGGACATGCAAATTTACCCTTTGTCTGAAGACCTAAAAGATATCGTACAATTAGATCATGTACAATTATCATGCACAACTTAAACATACAGCAATAATGTGTAAGCACTATAACATACCAAAAATATGTGACCTTAACAATATATAACATACCACAAAAATGAGTTAGCCCAGGGGCATCATGTACTGTCCATACAAGAATTGCATGTAATTGAAATTTTCTTTATCCTATTGGTCTAGAGATGTCATACATAGTGACCCCATTCCATAACTTCAACAACTCGTCAATAAGGGGCTCAATATATATGCTCATATCTTTAACTTGGTACTTACCTAGTTGAATGAACAAAAACATTACATAATTATTATGACCATTTTGATGTGGTGTTTATAAATTAATTTAGATAACTATCAAATGGAAAAATACCTGGTACAATCATTGACAACATTATGTGCTCCCTCTTTATGGACATCCAAGGAGGAATGTTATTGTTAATAACAAAAATAGGCCACACTGAGTAAACAGATCTATCTCCAAATGGATTGACACCGTCCACTACCAATAAAAGCTTGAGATTGCGAGGTTCTTCTTTAAAGTGTGGCCATGTTGTTTCTATGTCTTTAAATACAGAACTATCCACAAGCATTCACATAATGTCATCTTGACTTCTATTGCGTGCATGGTAATCCATAAATTGTGCCAAGCTAGTGCACTTGAATAATCGTTGAAGATGTGGGATAATGGGAATGTACCGAAGAACCTTGTGAGGTGCCTTTTTTGTTATTTGATCTAACCAATATCTAATAATATTAAAATCATGGCATTCTATTGAAAATTCATGTTGTTTATGATATAGAATGTGATCATTGGGACATGCATGTATTGTCTAATACTTCATTCCAATTTGATTCATAATGGTAGATAATTCTCGGTACGAACGAGGCAGAATGTTTGATGGTGGTAACAAAAACTCACCTATCAACCTACATCAACAAATATGAATTGTTAATATAATGAATAGTAATGGTATGCTAATATTGAAGATGACAAAAATGGCATACCTTAGCATATGTGACATTGCTACATTGGATAAACTATTCATAACCTTCAAGTTCACCAACAACACTATAACAGAGAGAAGAGTTTTTTGGGAGCCTTGGTATAGGGGCTCGTATGCCTTCTCAAGTATAGGTATATCAAGTCCATCTTCATCATCATTATCAGATGTGCTAGTACCATCATCATGATCATCTTGATTAGCTACGCCAATACCATCTTCTTCAATCATGTCCTCTGGTACATTATCTGCTACGCCAATACCATCGTCTTTAATTATGTTCTCTACCATAGGATCATATTCTTCCATGGGAGCGTTATCCTCGACTTGGATATTCACACCTCCATGTTCCTCCAGTTGGAAATCCACATTTACCAATCGATGAAATTATTACCCCCCTTTAATGTGACCATGTTGCCTACAATGACTCTGGGATTTTGTGGTTAGAATTCTTCGATTCTTTAAGCTCTTACACTTTTTGCAAGGACAATTACATTTATCAATTTTTCTTTGGAACTGAGACCACAATCTAGCAATTGTCTCATTAGTTTGTTTTGGGTTCATATTTCCAGGTGTGGACTTTCTTCACAAGAAATTATTCGGGCTATAAATATACAAAATGTAAACATACAAGCATTAGTAGTATCTTGCATATAATCAAAAATAATAAAATATTACAAGATTTACAAATACACACACAAATCATGCTCACTAGATTAGGCCAACCAATTTGCACATTCCTTCCCAAATCATCTTTTCTAATATTTTTCCTCCACCATAATTTGGACTTAGTATTTTAATGTGATTAAGGTTTTTAAGTTCATAATTGGTATCAAATGTATTAGTGATTATCAAGAGATTGATAGTTTGATAGGCATCATTATGAAAGCCAACATTGTGACAGCAATCATCCATTAAAACAATGAGTCTAAATTCATTATCAATCATCATAGTCATCAATTACAATCCTCACATCATCATCAATTACAATCATAGCATGAAAATATAGGTTCCATTATAGTCCTTGCATAGTGTTCATCAAAGTCTCCAACAAATATAGAAGCATCAAGGAGATTCACATTCAGGATCATATTCTCCTTCCTCTATGTCGAATGTGTTCTCTCGTTCTTGAATATATATTTCACGCAATACATCATCAAGTGACGGTTCAGGTGTCTCTTCTTTCCAATAGAGAGCATGTCGAACATGTAGCATTGGTTGAGGAGGTGATTGTCCTTGAGATGCTTGAAACCTTGCAAACATCCATATTGGCTGATATTTCCTTGTCCAAGCATGCAATCATTCAAGTTTAGAAAATTGATCTGGGTTGTACGGACTAAAATATCTCACAAACCATCGATTTATCAAATTAGTTTGAGTGGAAAAAATGCTAACTTTAAACAAATGTGAGTAAAAACTGAAATCATCTGGGAATTCATAATCATCAACTAGAAATGGTCCCGCAAAGAAACAGTGAATCATTGCTGCATGATTATTCAACCATTCCTCTTGATTCTGGATAGCATTGGTTCCCTATATAGCTACCCTCAATTCCTATGAGAGAGCAGCTTCGAGTAGAGGTGGTCAATTTCCTCCATACATGTTGACCAAATAAGTTGTAATTTCTGCATCGATTGGTTGTGGAGGGTGACATAACACAACCTGTTCGTCAGCAAGTATTATACTTGCATCTCTAAATTGCATGCGTTGTCAATCATAGTTGACCAACTAATGATAATGTAGCATATGGTTGTACCTTCCATATCTAATTTTGTATCCATCATAAAGAACCTTTTCCCTAATCATGTTGTGTCTTCCCCTATTTGTTATGTTAACACAAAGACATGGCTTATTCAACAATTATTCAAAATACATTGCATAATCAGTTCAATTTTATAAAATACGTGGCAGAACAAGCACCTTTGGAGAAAAAATCCATGTTCCTTCTTGCCGCAGGAACACCTGAGACTTCCAAAATATCTTGAAGGAAGTATCTACTGTTATCCAAAATATCTTGAAGGAAATATCTACTATTATCCATTCTCTCCCAAACTTCCAAATAATTCATGTGTTTAGAGAAGGGAATATGCAGGCTGATCTGGTCTCAAAATGGGCTATAACCTTAAAGCATATAAATCTAGCATGCTTTGAAATTTTCACTAATGATTTTATCACTCTCTAATTGTATATGCAGGTGGAACTATGAGATATGTATCCATTTTATGACTGCAGGTGTAATGCTAATATAAAGTGATCAATGCATAGATATGTGTCTGGTGTCATACTTCTAATCCTCATCTTAATATATAAGTTCTTACTTTAACATTAAGAGATATATATGATATTGTACAAACTTTGGGAGAACCTAGTCAATAATTACATTTATAGAGTGATGTAAAATAAGGGTGATATAAAATTATAAACTTTCCCAATTTCCAAACCTAGATTATGTTGTCGCAAGTTTTACTTCAAATTTGCAACTTCAGGTGATATCGCGGTTACAAAATCTAATTTTATCACAAGGAGGATTTAAGCATTACAAATCTCTAGTTAGTCTAGGGATCCACAAATTGAAAATATTTGGTTAAAACTATCATTGCCTGAGGACAAGAAATCTCGAGAAGAGCAGTCTGTCACGCCTCTTCCATGAAACATTCTCACACCATCCTTAGAAATAAAATAAAAATGGTAATGCTCAGAAAATTGTCTCATTTGTAAGACTTCACAATTTTATGTGATTTAGATTAAAGGATTAATGTGTAAAATAGAGATGAGAAGACAATAATTTTATCACATTGAAGGA
>JAGRRI010026053.1:0-13329 GCA_018584345.1 Thuja plicata
ATATATATATTGAACTTAATGGATCTATACTCAGCAATTCAAGATTGCAATCTATCAGGTCATACATATTTTGTTACTCTGTACCAATTGTAGCAAGCAGTAAAATCCTTTAAGAAGGTGGAATTAACAGTCTTTATGTAAATCTCTTAACGAAGTGCACACATACATTGTGTTGCTGAAATCTCTTAACCGAGTAGACTTAACAAGTCAGACATGTTATTCCTAACAAGGTAAGATCATCAGAAGTGATCACAACTTGTAGCCCTAATAGGCACCTTCCATTCTGAAAATAGTGAAGCTTTGTGGGTTTTATCCCCACCGCAGTTTTTACCTTCTAAGAAGGGTTTTTGTGTTATCAAATACTTGTGTCATGTGTTCATGAGTTTGATGAATGTTTCAATGTTTATTTACATGCATTTAAATTTATGCTATGATATTTCATGCATCAATTAGAAAAGCTGCAATGGTCGGTTATGCATGTAATGAGTACTAAGGTTAATTGATAAAAGTTTTTAAGGGTACTGATTCACCCATCCCCTCTCAGTACACACCCTTCCATTATTCCAACAATTGGTATTAGAGATAGATCTCTTATTTGGAAAATTTTAATCACTTGAGAGAAAAGATCATACAATGGAAAGGTATAAGCTTTATAAAAATATTGAGAATCAAAATTTGCAAATATAGATTTTCTTTGAGCAATACAAAGAAGCAAGAAACAAAATGAAAGAGCTATTGGCTGAAAAAAAATTCATGGAATCTCGCTACAATGAAACTGACTATCATGAAGAAGAGATACCTGACCTATTTGATTCATCTAGATCTGGATCTGGTAGTACATATGACACATCTGAAGGAAGTATTACAAATCTAAATAAAATCAATCAACATCTGACTAAACAAGTTAAAGTATTGCAGATCGGTCAAGAGACATAGATGGTAAGAATGATTGATGTTATGAATAATGCAAGACAAGCTGAAGAAGAAATAACTTTGGCTATTGATGATAGGAGAAATATTACTAAAAAATTAAAAGAGAGAATCCGAGATACAAAGACTTACTAAACATCACATTGAGATCACCAATCAAATATTTCTTATGAGTCATGAGGCCAACCGAGTGAACATAGAACTTAATGGAAAATTGGAAGTCATTGGTGAACTAAAGGAAGAAAATGAGAAACTGAAGCATGAAGCGAAGATTCAACAAAAACATAATGATATGATCAAGAAAGATAAAGACAGTACAAAAAGAATGGATGAATTTCTAAATGGACAAAGAAGACTCAACAACAATACTAGTTTAGGGTATACCGAGCATGAAGAATCATCAAAATAAGTTGATTAAAGGATTGTATACAATAATCCAAGACCAAAGAAGTGTTCATGTAATCACTATGGAAGACCAGGCCACTCATCAAATGTTTTCAAGAGCAAAGCAAAAGGTATTCCTAAAACTACTTATACATTCATAGGAAATTGTTATAACTCTAACAAGCAAGGACACAAAGCACATGAATGCAGATCTAAGTTGAACAAACCAAAGAAGAAATCTTACATGGAGAAATATTGTTCTACTTGCAACATGCATGGACACACATTTCATGAATGCAGGAAAAGGTTAAAGTAAGTCTAGAAACCTAAAGAACAAGAAAATGCATATCAACCGAGAAGAGTCGGTAATGCATATGTTTGGTATTACAACACTTGGGTAAATTGCACAACATGTAGTAGATATTGACATAAAGCTACTAACTGTATGAGGAAATGGAAAAGAAGATTGAGAAACTGGACTAACCCTTGAATGACATGCTTACACTGTCATAAGGTTGGTCAGTTAAGCAAGGACTTTAGAGACTGAGTGACAGCGTTAAGCATTTTTGCAAATGGAAATACTATTGAAGACATCAAGAATGAGAAATCAAATGTGGAGGAAAGCTTCAAACAATGATAATGCTGGACCAAGCACTATAGTTGGTGACACCTCATCTAATGGATCAGGTGATTCCACCACCTCCACCTAAGCAATACAAGTAAGTATGGAACTCCACTTTTTGAAGTTGTATTTTATATTAGTTCCTATATTCATTGAGAATATGCCAAATTAGCATGAATGAAGATGCACTATGGTATTGCTTGTTATGTTTTGTGAATCTAGTCTGGTCGGTCAATATGAACCGAGCATAAACTACATGTCGGTAAACATATGAAATATAATTGAGTTGATATTATATACCGAGCATCGTCGGTAAACTTATGGAAGATAATCGAGTTAACACTTTGTACCAAGTATTGTATACTCACTGAGTTGAAGAATTTGGTATGTTAACCGTGCATCTACATTTTCTGAACTGAGTGGTAGGTGAAGCATTTAATGCATCACTTAGGTTATATTTTTCTATAAAAAGGGAAACATAAACGCATTTCATTCACCCAGTGATAAAGAGCAGATTGCAAAGTGAAGAAGAGAGACTCAGAGCGATCACATTGCAGAGTGATTCACAACACCATTAAAGCAACTCCAATAGATTTTTGGCATTCACAACAAATATCCCATAAGTATCAAGACTTACCGAGCTTACAAGCTATTTGTGAAGAAGCCCTAATTTTAACGAACAATGGCAACTACTTCCTGAACCTCAAAGATAAAGATTTTGAATGACAAGAAGGTCAATCTAATCAAGAACTCTACCTGTGAGGAACCAAACTACAAGTTTTTCCCTGAGGTTTCTACTCAACCCAACGACATGGGAGCATTTTCAAGTATCCTACATAGGGTTTTACTAGTCAAAGACATGTGTGCATACATTCACTACAAAGTTGCAGAGATTGGAGATGTTGAACTTGAAGAAGCTTATCAGAAGATATGCAATGATGGAAAGCTAAAGGATGAGTACAAACACATTGAAGTGAAACGGTTAACCAATGCCCTACTATTCCCAAAAGAATTCAAGATAGAATGGATCCGCATTGTGCTCAGCGGAGTGCATGACAGTAAAATGTGGTGAGATGAACCTAAGCCAATAAAAAATGATGAGAGTCGTGCAGTGGCTGGTTACCTGATCACCAAGAAGGCAAAATCCCTAAGGCACCCTAGATGCTTAGAGATTGAAAAGGTAACCAGATCTGAATGGGATGACATAAGTCTGAACGTCAATTAAATCATCAACCCTGAGATGAAATTTGGTGCAATTGGATACAAGATATTTCAAGAAAGCAGAATGAACAACGTTTCTTGTGCAGTAGCTGACACAACATACAAGCTAGTAAAGAAGGGAGTGCAACTAGACCTAGCCAGGCTGCTATTGAAGCAACTGGAAGAAAACATGAGAACAATTAGATCAGCCCAATCTAATACATGTAAGTTTGATTCTCTATTAATGTGCAGATTATTTTACTTTCAGAACTTCTTTCCTTCAGTAGGTAATGTCACTTGGGACACCAATCGACCTATCACAGCACAGATTAGTGATTACATTAAATCACTAGGAGATAATTTCATACCACTATTGGATGCCTACTTCACAACATTTAAGAAGAGGATGTAGAAGAGGATGAGAATTCCTACACAATTTGTTGAACAATACAAAGATGAGATATGTTTTGTAGTTGACACCGACACCACACTCATCAAAGTTGCCAAACCAAGAACAACATGGTTACCACCATTGGACTATGAAATTGACATAGATCTGGCTACAAAAGCCATTAAAGCCCTACTAAATGAACGAGTTGACAAATCTATAAATATATTTGGCACATATGAGGAAGCCAAGTAAAGAATAAAGACTGGCTTAGTATTCAAGAAAATAGGGAAGAAGCAAATACAAATGGTGAAAACACTTAAGAAGAAACTCTCGATAACTGATGAAGAGTTGGAATAAACAATAGATATCACCAAGGAACAGTCACCCATTGGTGAAGGGAAAGAGTTAAGTGATTCTGAGTCTACAGAATCAGATGTAGAGCCACCAAAGGCCAAGAAAATAAGATTTATTGATGTAACAGCTGCATCTAGAACAAGAAGCAAAATAACTAAGGTAGAGTCACCATAATTGAAGAAAGGCACAATAAGAACATAAATGAAGAGAAAGCCTAAAGCCTCAACCGAGTGGAGAAAATGAAAGAAATATATAAGAGGTAGAGAAGACAAGGATGATACTGAAGAGGCAGAAATAGAACAGAGAGTCCAAGAAGAAAAGACCAAAATACCAAAGACAATTGATGAAATTGCATAATCAATCATTAGCACAGGCAACATACAACATCACAAGATTAGACAATGGGTAAATATGTCTACCAAGGATCAGAAAAAAATCGCAGAAGAAATCATTAAGATGATGATAAATTACAAATATGTACCTCTACAATTTGGAAATTGTATTCCATAGGAGCTACAAGGCAAAATATCAGCTAGGTGGACATATGCATTACATATGGAGAAGCAAATGAGGGAGAAATCCCTAGTTGAATTCATGCCCATCTCCTCAGTTGAAGAAATTGACTCAAACATGAAGGAGTATGCCAAAAAATGTTATGCAAAGACCAGAGCATACAAGGTATTGCAGAAAAAGCTCTAAGCCATTGACATTGAGAGAAATAAGATTTGGACTCAAATCTTAAATCCACCTAAGCAAGTACTAGCTCTAACTGAGAAAGCTCACACAAAGGAAAAGGAGGCCACATTGAGCCCCAGGCACATTTTCATCAACGACACCGATGATGTCAATCCAATTGACTTGACTACAGAGGTAAGTAAGGCTATGGATGATATTCCTCAAATATTGCAATCATTAGGCGAAACACTAGATATCACTATACAAGATATAACTCATGGTGATTCTGATGATAAAGATACCAAGGCTGATGAAGATGTAAATATTGCCACCAAGAAAACAAAGGAAAAGGACACTACTGATGTTGCATAGGAAAAAATACCAGGTAATATGCCTTTATTGATGCAAGCAATAAATATAATGACTAAGTCACAATAGAAACCACCTAAGATAGAAGAAGACAAACAGATGGACAAAGGTGATGAGAAAGGGGAAAAGACTGATAATAGTGGAGACAAACTGAGTGATGCACCCACCGAGGATAGTGGAAAGGAAGACAAGGATGAAAATCAAGACAAGGTTGATGTAGAGATGTGTACAACCGACCAATAGGTACTAACTGAGAAACCTAGCAAAGATACCACAACTCCCAAGAAATCAATGACAAAAAATGAGCAACACAAGTCTCTTGTTGTTGTACCTCACTCCCCTGCATCAAGAAACATTCAGAAGAAGAAAAAGAACAAGAAAAGTAAAGCCCCTGTCACACTTGATGAGATCATAGACATACCCGACTGTGATCCAAGAACACTTGATCATGAGTCACTGACAAGGTATGGGAAACTATGCAAAATAAAAGCACAATAGGACAAGCTTTGACAAGAAAAAAAGAATTCAAAAGTCCTAGAAATAGAAAAGGAAACTCTATTGCAAGTAGTTCCTGACACACAGATTGATCAAAATGCACCCATCATTGATCAACTAGCAATTTTAACTGAGACAATCACACAATAGAATGTAGGTGCCAAGAAGGTCATCGAAGAAAGAGAAGAAGAGAAATATTACTACAAACTCATAGAGAAAATTAGCCAAGAAGTGGCAGTAAACAAGGTGAAACTTTCTAAACTAGTAGCTACATTACAGCTTGTTATTTCAGAATTGGTTTACCTTAGTTAAAAAGTTGTGTGCTATTGGAAAATTCACTACTGAGCATGATACACAAATAGCTAAGTTAAATGAAGACCTAAAAACTAGTGCACAAAATCTTTCAACCAAGCCAAATGCATTCCAACTGCATTATGAAAAGCTAGTTGAATCTAAATGGTTAAGACTTGAAATACAAAAGGAAGAAAGCAAAATTAGAGATGAAGTAAATGAGCTACAAGCCATGTTACTACCGACTCCCACATTGCTGATGACACATATGACTATGGAAAAGACTCTAATTGCCACCCAAGAGATGTCACTAGCTGAAAGCATCTATGATATGCATGCTCAAATCACATTGGAGAAAATGACCCTAGAGCACTTGAAGAAGAAATGGGAAAATCTAATGGCTAACATCAAGCAATCTCATAAGCACATTCTTGACAAGCTGTAAGTTATACATCTTTGTTATTACTTTCAAGAAAGGGGGAAAAATGTACATACATTGTATATACATACTAAGGCATGCACATAGGGGGATTCATTGTAAAAGTAACATACTTGGTGTATATACTGTACATATCAAATTTTTATACTAATTTTTTAAAGGGGGAGATCGATAATCCATAAAGGATCAGAAGTTTTCATTAGTATACAAGAAGATAGTTTCAGTTGGTAATGATCACCGAAGTGCTTTGGACACCAAGCAGTATATCAACCAAGCATTAGTCTACAGAGACATCACCGAGCACCAGTACACAGAGACATTACTGAACACCAGTCTACACCGAGAGATAGCATTTCACCAGAAAAAGTGAGTCTCAAACTACATGTCAGCTAAAGCACTTTAGTCTTTAAAATAGCTTTTTTCTTAGATGGATAACCATTTCTCATGGATCAAGAAAAGCGTAAATAATGGATTTAATTATGTTAACTAATTATATTCATGCAAACTAGGAGATCAAGGTCAAGTTGTAAACCTTTTATCTTAGAGTTTTCAAGAAAAGCATGAAACCTAATTAGGTCAAAATATTGTATATATAGATGTATTAATCAATCAAGAAGAATATGATTGTAGCCAACAAGGACATCTATGGATTAGAATGAGGTTTTCATGCCGAAGGACAGATAAAGAAGAATTTAGTTATGAAGAACTATATTCAAGGCTACCGAGCACAACAAAGGTATTATCCATCACAATAGGTGATATATATTTTGTGAACTTAATGGATTTGTACTCAGAAATTCAAGATTGCAAGCTATCAGGTCATACATATTTTGTTACTCTCTAACAATTGTAGCAAGCAGTAAAATCATTTAAGAAGGTGGACTTAACAACCTTTATGTAAATCTCTTAACCGAGTGCACACATACATTGTGTTTCTGAAATCTCTTAACTGAGTAGACTTAACAAGTCTCACGTGTTACTCCTAATAGGGTAAGATCATCAGAAGTGATCACAACTTGTAGCCCTAGCAGGCACCTTCCATTCTGCAGATAGTAAAGCTTTATGGGTTTCATCCCCACCGCAGTTTTTAGCTTCTAACAAGATTTTCTACATTATCAAATACTTGTGTCATGTGTTAATGAGTTTCATGAATGTTTCAATGTTTGTTTACATGCATTTACATTTATGCTATGATATTTCATGCATGAAGAAGAAAAGCTACAATGGTTGGTTATGCAAGTAATGAGTACTAAGGTTAACTGATAATTTTTTCTAAGGGTACTGATTCACCTCTCCCCTCTCTGTACACACCCTTCCATTATTCCAACATGAATTATCTCCATCATCTAGCATGCTTGTTTGCAAATTGCATGTCAGATACAACTCAACAATAATTCAGGGCTTTCTCATTAGGGGCAACATTATGTGAATAAAAATCCTACATGGAAGTCAATTATGTTCTCTACTTTATCTTGAATCTCTTGTCATGATATGCTCACTAAACTGGGGGCAAAATGCAATGTCATAAATTTGTAATATTGTATAATTTACCACTATTAAATGCCCCTACCTTAGCATAAAATACAAAATTCCAAGTCACTCTTCATGCCCATTAATCTAACACTGTCACCATGTACTTAGAATCTCAACCACATGGCCTAAATGGAATAGGACATGTATGCGTTGTGGATACATCTGTGCGGTGCACACTCATCTCACAGATCTATAGATGCGTAGAGTGTCATTGATGCATTAAAACCTGCTACCCCTATAGTGTAAGACCTAACTCTACCGCCCACCAACATCCAAATTTGAATTTGGCCATGTTATAATCCCATTTTAAAACCTTATTGCATCTTCTTCACAATCTCTATACACTTTGGCCCATTTCTCTTAATATTTTGCATTCCATACTTCAAATACACAAGTTTCCCATTTGTTTTTTTAAATTTTCATTGTATTGGGATAGCTTTTTCTTTCTCTCCTTTCCTTTCTTTCCTTGACTTCATCAAGCCTCGACATTTTTATAGTGAAGTCTCTCAACTGATTTCATTTGTATTTCAATAACATATCACTGTTCTTGATCAATATCTTGCAATACTTTTTTTTTTATTGTTAATTTTTATCATTTTTTGTTATCTATCACCAATCGTCTATTTTGGTTGTTATGTAGGTGAAAATGTACCAAATTAGGGATCTAACTAAGGGAAATCTCCAATCAGCCCCAACATTTTATGTTGCTTGTATGTGTACATGTACATTATAGACAAAGATGAAAAGTGATTTATCAACCTTCATTATTAGCGATTTTCCTTTTCTCACGTCAACTCATATTTATCTCTATTTTGGTGTTGTAGCTATCATTTTCAATTTTTTTATTAGTTTAATCTAATTTCAATTATTATAGTTAGATTTTGGGTTTTCTATCAGTTTCTCTGTACTCTACTGGTATAGGATGAATGTGCATGCAACACATACATCCTATATCTGTGTTGTAGTCCTTGACCCACATAGGTGTATGAGGAAGTGAGCTAGTGAAGTTACACAATTAACTATGATAGTCTATTTTTTAGTTTCAGTACCTAAAATATTAGTATCTATAAAATCACTTACAATTATTTAAGTTTTCCTATATTTCATATATATCTCTCTTTAAATTTCTCTATCATTTAGTTTATGTCAATCCCCTATCTCACCAGAGTGCTAGTAGAAATGAGGTGGTGCAAGGGATAGTTTATCCTCAAGACTTTAACCTCTCTTGAGGTCGGTGAACTTTTCCTTCTCCATAAGAACTAGAATTTTTTCCAACATCAAATCAACCAGTTGTCCAATGACTTGGAATCTCTTGGTAACTTGTTTATTATTTCTCTTTTGTGCTTACAATTGTTTAACTACTTTATTATACACCAAAACATCCTAATTTTACCGTGAAAGAGGAGTTTTAATGTTAACACTTTGCAATTCATTCATAAGTTCAAAAACAAGTTGAGAGGCTACTGGTTTTGGTAGCTTGTCTTCAAATTTGTTAGGAAATAGAGGCTTTGGTAACTCTTCCATAATATCTTCTTGAGAATCTTCAACTTCTATAATAGTTAGTCCCTACATATTTTTCCCTAATAGTAAGTGTACACCCTTAACTTCTAATGTGTTAACAAGATAGGTTGGGTATCCTTCTACCTCATTATTGTAAATAGGTCGATCCACCTTATTATTGGGATTGGACAATTGTTGTGTAGGCATAGGATTCACCTTCTATGGCTCTATAGACCTTGATTGTTGTGTGGATGTTGGTGGAATGGGTGATACAAATTGCTATGGTTTTTGGTAAGTATTTATTATAGGTGGTGGTGGATATGTTGGATATGGAGTATATTGTGGATAGGAGGGCAGTGATATATGTCATCCTTGCCACCATTGTAGAGCATGCAAATACTATTGTGATTAATGAAGATAATGCGGAGGTTGTTTCCAACCTTCATACCACTCGATTGATTTGAAAAATAAAAATATTTTGTTGATTGGAGGGTGCTGAATAGTTTACCATCATTCCATGGGGTGTGGCTCATGGTGACCAAGGCCTTTAAAGAGCCATATAGTACATCATCTCTTTACAATATCCTATCTCATCCATGTGCATAGGAAGGGTTTGTAGAATGGTTCTCCTAATAGCTTCTTCTGAGGAAGAAATTTTATTTTTACTATAGGGACATTCATCACTAATATTTTTCTTCTTGCATATAAGGAAAAAGACAACTAAGGATTTTTAACCTTCTTTTTGTTTACGATGAGTATATAATGTATCAATCTGCATATAAATTAGACTTGATCAGTTTTCAAATCCTCCAACAATGTACCTAGTTCTCATTTTGAAATGCCTAAGGAGCTTCCTCAAGTTGCATGATTATTGGTGTAACTTCTTGCAGATCATTGCAACCTTGAATGATTCCTATAAGTATCACAAATTTCATCAAAATTCAATTTAGAATTATCACCCCTACCTATTAGATTCAAGTCATTCATAGTTTCAATGCTTATTCTAAGCTAAGAAACAATATTTTAATGATATCACCAGTGATGTCATTTTGTCATGATCTTTGCAACCTAAAAATAAAGTGCTCAAGAAAGTCTTCTAAAGACCCATCTTCTCTTTGTGTCATCTGGAAAATATTATCTCGAACCTCCTTTTTCTTACAATGATCTTGATATTTCCTCAAAAAAATATCCTTCATATTATTTGATGTGGAGATGGATTGCAGAGCAAGACCCATGAAGCATCGCAATATTGCATCTTTTAAAGTGGCTGGAAATGTTTAAGATTGTGCACATTTGTCAGATAATCATAACTATGATGTATAACATCAAACTCAAAAAAATATATATCAAGGTCTTCTAAAGAAAATCCTCAAAAACTAAGTAAGGTGGAGTGAGGGATGGTTTTCATTAGGGAACCTTTCTCGAGGTGAGCAATAAGAAATTCAAAGGTTATGGGTTATTATGAACTAATGCTCAATCACGCCTAGGGCCTTCATTATCATGGTCATTTCCTTGGTTTCCTCTATTATCACCCATGTCAATTTCAGATGCTACAATATTTACAAGGCCTCAAGGAGTTGAGTGAATTGAAAATGATGTTTCAATAGGCTTACCTAAATGCAACTTGAAAGAGTCTTCAATTTTCTTGGCAAAATTAGGGGAACTAGTGGTGGATGACTCTTGTGGGATCTCAAGCACTCTATATGGGATGTAGTAGGTGGGGAATTAACACGATAAGGTTCTTTGATAAACTCTTCAAAATGAGGCTTTACTTTCTTAACTTTTGATTTTTGGGACTATTTTTTTTTCTCTATTTTGGGTTTCTCTGCTTAGAGTTACTTGTTATATCCTTTTTCCCAAATCATCCTTTGTTATCCCTATTGCAACTCATGCACTTAAATTTTCTATAACAATGCAAACCAAGGTTAATTATCCTAGCAAGGTCAATGATTGCACAAACTTTCACCAAGCTGTACTAGTCCTAACTTAACTCAGTACGATTTCAAGCCTTTAACACCTCTCTCGTGTAATGACACCAAAGATGTTGGAAAAATTTGTGGATCAAAATTGGGAGTAAACATTCTCTTGTATCTAACTTAAATTGGCCTTTGAGAAGCTTGTATTGATTTCTTAGTTTGAATCTAAATATATTAATCTAGAGATCATAGACTTCTGAAAGGTATTGTGGCTATTTGATGAAGGGATGAAGATAGTGAATTAAGTAGGGATGAAATGCATCTATAAAAACAAACAACTGAATCTAAGCACAAAAATGAACAATAAAATATTGCATACTTCAAAAAAAAAAATCATAACCATTTAAAATTTTCTTAAAAGCTTCATTCCCCCAGTCCTTTTTTGTTCTTAAAGTGACTCTTAGCAAGGTGATTTTTTATCCCCCATCCTTTTTTGTGAATATTGTACTCTTTATATATATTAATTGAAAAGGCCTCTATTCATCAATTTTTTTTCCCTTAAAAGCTTCCTTCCAACTAAATCATTTAATTATGAACTATCTAACTTGAATTAAATTAAGCACACAACACATACCAAATATTCTTAACTCTTATTACATATATCATAGCTTTTGAAATTACAGTGATCTATATAACACGCTTCTGGCGACGGAGATGCTATAGCGAAGGCAGTGAATATCTATTTAACTGTCGTTTTTAATTGTTATACATAGAGCTTCAAAAGAGTTTACGATTGCATCACACTTTTAGCAGACTCAATAAACAAATTCCACACTTATCAAACTTGTATCTTGATCAAAAAAATTATCATACAAGTAAAGATCATACCTCACACAGAATTTAATAAAGAAAAGATCCAATTGATGACTAAAGAGTGGGCCCTGGCTCCAATAGCAAGTCGATGATGAAGACAAGTAATTCATAGAATCAACTTAGCAGCTCTCGGATTATATTACTTTCAGAAATTATGATATGATAAAGATGTCTTCTTCGTGACATGGTCTGTATATTTAACGAAGTACAAAATAGAAATACTAACCAAGTCTAAATATGTTTGTTCATGATTTACAACTGTATGGACAAAAATTACATGGATCAGTTATGAAAATTGTGAAGTGGCTTATAGCGACTATTTTCTAAAATTCTACAACCAATCAATATTTGTGATTGATTTGTGTAGTTGTATTTTTTGGAAACGTGAAAGATCAAACAATGGCCAAATAAGTTAAACATTACCCTTTTATGTTTCAAAATTATAGATAATTGTGTATATTTCACCTTGAAATGGGTGCACAGGATTTTCCTTTTGAATATTCAAACCTCATGAGTGGTGCGTTGGCCGGTAATTAGAATAATTTCTGTGCATACCTGTACAGGGTAATTGCAGAGAAAGAGAGAAAAATGATAAAAGAAAACGAGAAAAGAAAAAAAAACAACTCTTCACAATCTGTCGTATATATCCATAAAAATACATCTCTTTCGGGAATTCATTATTGAGTTTATATCTTAATATATAGAGAATATCTGAGAACACGATGCGAAAGTGGACTGATCTACGTGATGTCTGAGAACACAAGGTAAGAGTCTAATGTGCTATGTCTCCAATGAAGAGGATAAAGTATATATGAAACCATGTTTGCTTAATGCGTTCAATTCTAGCTATGAAACCAAGAAAAGCAATGAAGATGACATGCCATTGACAATCAGTCATTAAAGTATATTCTGATAAAAGTATATTCTGATAGAATAAAAAGTCTTCATATAAACTCAATGAATGGATCGATTGCTGCAAGAAAATGTTTTCAGAGCCTAAGATTTTCTCTGTAACTTTTGAGGGGTACCATGTTTTTGTCTGCTAATAGATAGAAGAGTCCCAGTTTGAGAACTTGATCCATTGAAATACATATCCCAAATAGGGTCATGATCGACTGTAAATAAGTTCTCATGGGGAAATAGGTCCGACATGGGAAATGCTTTAGGGGAAGGAGATTTTGCTAACTGATCAGCAACAGCCTGTCCCTTGATTGACTTCTGAGTTATGAACTTGAGGTCGAACTTAGAAAGCAACATTACCCACTTAGCCAATTGTCTTAAGAGATCGGCTCTGGAAAATAAGTCTTTTAATCAATCGTTCTTTGTGAGGACTCGAGTTTCTATGTGCAACAGATAG
>JAGRRI010026075.1:0-14862 GCA_018584345.1 Thuja plicata
TGGATACTTCCCATTCACTGTCACAATGGGCTTTGTGTGGCATAAACGTGTATAATTCTTGACTCTTATCTGTAGCACAGAAATCAGAGAGAATCCATCAAAAACTAATGTTGAAACATGTGATATTAATCTTAAACTGCATAAATTCACACCAACTTACAGTAAAATTGTAATGCCTTGTTTTTGCCTCAACAGTAACAGACAGCATGACAATCATGACAAAGCAGAGCATCATAGTGTTTGAGAGTACTGCCATTGTTTGATTTCCTTTTTAGACAAACTATGTATGTTTAGCTAGACAACATGCAATCAGAGCAATCTGAAGGATGCAATGCTTACATCTCTGACAACCCATATTTATACAATGTCTTACATTTGATCGATTTTCTTATTGAGAAGCTTCCAAAGATAATATCTAAGTTGGTATAATGTCAAAAGGTTACTTTAGATTTGATTTTTTCTCAAAAAAGAAAAAGATTAGATTTTGAACTAACTCTATTGAGTTTTGGTGGTTTAGTTATTTGCATTGTAAGACACGAAAACACTCAAAGAGTAGAGTTTGGTAAGTCGAAAACGTGGCATGCCTAAGGGGGGACGAATGAGAAGACATATAGCCTAAGTATATGCTCTTACTTGGAAAAACAATTAAGTCATCTGGTTCAGTTATTCTATCCTTGTTCAATAAGGTATGAGGTTTATGACAGGGGATTGGACTTCGAGAAATTATTTGGGCTCTTTGGACAGGGAAGTGTGATTATGAATGATACTGCCAAATTAGTTATACGGTTGGTGACTATCAACAAGCATTTACCAACCTGGGCTATGCCCCACAAAAATTAATTGAGTAACCATGTATTAATGTGCCAATTTGTCTGTTATTCAAGGCTTGTTTTGTATGAGTTGTCAATGTGTTGAATACAGTTTTATATACCCATCTTATATTAATTTGATGAAAATGGTCTATCTGTTTCTGGTTTACCAGATAACAAAATATTTGTCTGTGTAATCATGCTCTGTAACTTTTATGGTGGGCATTAATATTTTTTAAATTCCAGAGTAAATCAATGTTCACAGACATGATGAAAACCAGACCAGACCCTCAACGCACACTTAATATTCTTTTCTGTTCTTTTACTCGTCTAGGGCTTGTCTTTAGGTAGAAACACAGTTCCTGCTCGTACTACAGAGGTACATTTATTATTTTAGTTGCTGGTTTTTTGTGGGGCCTTAGAGAACCGTATCCAATCTCTTAATCCAATTTACTTAACTAGCTACGTAATATGATAAATAATTATGTGGTAATTTTTGAAGATAATATAACCATAACATGGATTAGAGAGCCAATAAAAGAAATTCATGGCTTGTCAGCTAACAAATGCTGAAGGTGATTAGTCTAAGGTGTTAAGTGGTCTAAGGTGGAAATTTTCATACATGCCCTTTTTCCTCTATTTTTTTGGGTCCACCTTGCCTAGAGTGTAACAAATTTTTAATTAACAATGAGGGGCTCATGATTATACATTAGACTTGTTTCTTGGTTTTATATTTTTAATTTATTATTTATGGTAGATTTGTAGTTGTGAAAGTGATTGAAAATATTTGTGTAGATATAAATTTTAAATAAATAAAATTCTATTTACATTTTCTTGTTGGTTATAATGAGCTGATTTGACATTTATTTGTGTGTATTTATGTTCATGCAATAGTCACCAAAGGGTCTAATGAAGGATCACCCTACCATGCAACCAAACAAATAGAATTACAAAAACTTAACGGAACATCAATAATGGATCTTTATTGGAACAACAAATTACAATCTGCCATCGTGAGCTTCCAAAATGCTAGACCTCAATCTTTTGATTACAATATTGACAATATCAAAATCAAAGTACATTATAATGAAATGCCATGCTCCACTTATTTTAATATCTTTACTACTTTTTAAAACTATTTGAGTATATGTGTATCCACTCTTAGTCATAGGGGGAACCTCAATCAACCACAAGGTGATGCAAAGATCAACGCTAAAAGAAATGTATAGTAAGCTAGATGTATAGTTGAATTTCTCAAACCAAATGTAACAATGATGTATCTTCATTTGATGCACCCATAAGCACTATAGGTCCAATGTACCTGTTAGCACTGTATTTCTAAAAATTTCCCCATGAACGTTGAGAAATGGGCTTTCTTGATGTTAGCCTTGTTGCCTAGTCGCGGGCTCTTTCACGGTTAGTTCTTTAGCATCGCAAGTGTGCAACACAGTTTAGTATGAGGTTTAGATGGTCTCATCGCTCACTCGTTGTAACTAACCCATAGCATTTTGAGATGTGAGTGTGTGATGGTTATGCTTGCAGTTATTTTTATGGTTATCGTGTACTCGTGGAGGTCAAGGTCAAGTTAAGTTTCATGCTACGAGCTCGCGACTAAGATGTGTTTGGATCAAGATCAACGGTTGTCGCTTACTCTTGGAGAATAAAGGAATATTCCATGTGTTCCCGCGAGTGTGAGACTGATATGATAAGTCTTCTCCACTTAGAGTCAGCTTGACTCTCTTCTAAGGTCTCCTTCCTAGACCAATTAGGGATTCTACATACCCTAACCTCAAGGGAAAGTCACTAAGATCTTCACCCTCTCAACCAAGATCCACCCTATCAACAAGATCCTTCAATACTCACTAAATCTACAAGAGTAGATTTCCCATCACCTAGTCAATTCACTCACAATGCTTTGTAGGGTTTAATTCTCGCCTCCTTAGGTCATTTAAAGAAATTCTTAAAGTTTGAAACCATTAATCATCCTTTCACACATCGAGCTCCTACAATCTAGGATTAGGCCTAGATACTACTTGTAGCCCTATTCAGGCTCAAATTCTTGATTTGCTTACAAGTTCTCCAAATAACCCCCAAATCTCTCATAGGATCCAAATACCCTTTTTCAAATCATTAATTATTTTCAAGGTGAGGTTACTTCAAGTCCTACGTAAAACCCTTGAGAGCCTTGAGGGACACTGCCCTTAAAAATAGGGCTAATAGGTCTTTTCTTTAAATCTGTCTTCACAAAGTGATGAAATAAACTCTTTAGTTACCACCATTGCATAGAGGGTCATATCACCTCTCATTTACCCCTCTCCAACCATTGGTTTGCTTCTGCCAATCCAACCGTGCAATTTGAAACCTACTATCCTCTCTTTCCCCTAGCTGGGTTATAGCTAAGCTTGCCTAGGGCAAGAGCTCATAATTCAACCCTAAATCCTCTACTAACAAAACCAAAAAGAAACATATGTATAGTGACTCCCCTTTTGTTCCGTCCAGGCCTATTTTTCTTGTCATGGATCTAAGAACATCGAGGAGCCACTTTTTATGTACAATCCAGAATTAGACCAAAGAACTACAACTTTAAAGAAATTTAACAAGAACCTATAAAATGAAAACTATTGGACAAAATCTCTCCACAACGAGTTAATAGAGACTCATAAGAAACTAAACACAATGTAAATTCAAGAGACCTAATCCTTTAACAAGTCTACTCAATTCAAAAAGCTCTAAAATTGTCTCAGAGCTAGTCTGCAACTTTACAAACAATGTAAATTCAAATAAAATGACACCCAACCTTTGTTTCTCACCATGAAAGTGCTTATATAGGCCTCCTTTGACCAAAAAAACTGATCAAACTGATCATTAACAACCTTTAGGACAAAAACAACTTTTTATGCAAAGTTGTCAAGCAACTTTTAAAAGTTGCAAATGTTGCTCTGAGCAACTTTACATCTTTTTGCATCTTTTTTTTTGAAAAAATTGATTTCTGATTGTTTAAACTCCATGGTTACATCCCAAAAGGTCTCAAATCAACTTCAAAGACTTAAAAAAAACATCAAAAAACTCTCCTAAGCATCTAGATTGTCCATTCCACATTTTAACCCAATTTTCCCTCTAGGAAATTACAAAGAGCGGATGAACAAATCATTTTCCAAGACAAACTTAACAAACCCTAAACTACTTCAGAATCATCCTAAAATTCCCTAAACTGACTAAGAAACTAGGAGAGATCACAAAAAAATAAAAGAAGGGCTTTTAAGCCTAGGTTCTCTTGCACCATTGATCTTGGTTGGGAGGGTGATGATCTTAGTGACTTGCCTTTGAGGTTAGGGTTTGTAGAATCCTTAATAGGTCTAGGAAGGAGACCTTAGAAGAGAGTCAAGTTGAATGAATCTAGGTGGAGAAGGTCTATCCTATCATATTGGTATAAGAGTCTAAAGATTGGGCTTGTCGATATGGGATGTTGTATTCGCTAGAATCAGTAGATTCATCTAGAATGGTGACTAATGCTGAGTTAGAAAAAGATGTGAAAGAGAAGAGAGAGGAGAATAGACTCCTAAAAGAATAGTTGGCAGAGATGGAAGATAAGTTATAAGAAGTACAACTTCAAACAATAGTAGTAAGTGAATTGGTAAGAGAGAATGAAGGGAAGGGTAAACTGATGGAAGAAGAAGATGCAGTGCCAAAACCTGACCTTGTGCTTCAAGAAGAGACATTTCTTAAGGCTCTAAAAGCTATGAGTGGGAAGTCTTTGGAGGGTGTACCTCTATTTAGTGGCAAGATAGAAGCAAAAGTAGTCATGGAGTGGATAGAAGGACTTGAAAACTACTTTGAATGTGATAGTGTGACAAAGGCACAGAAGGTGGGAGTAGCCAAGACAAGACTAACAGGGACTTCCCTCACTTGGTGGAAATTTGTCCAAGATGAGAGGGTAAAGGAATGAAAGAATCCTATTACCAGTTGGAAAGGTATGGTGGCCAAGATAAGAGAGACTTATCTACTAGATGACTATGAGGTGGAGTTGCACAAAAAGAGATAGAACTTAAGATAGAAGGACCTTTAAGTAAGTGTCTATATAGAAGAGTTCCACAAGTTATGTTTGAGATCACATGTAATGGAGGAAGAAAGCCTAAAAGTGGCTAGGTACATGAATGGGTTGAGGTGGAACATACAAGAGGAAATCAACCTCTTGAGTCCTAAGATTGTACACCAATGTTACCAACTAGCCCTCAAGGTAGAAGAGTAGCTTAAGAAGAAGCATGACTCAAGTAGTGGGGGCAGACGTAGAGGAAGAGATGGCATAGGCCATAGAGGATGATTTGGAGGAAGGAACTTTGAAGCAAGAGATCAAGGTGAGACCAAGCTCACTGAAACCAAGGAGGGTGAAGTAATAACATAGGTGGTTATAACAAGGAAGAGGTCCCAATAACAACACAAGATTAAGATCTAGTAGCCAAGGGAGAGGATCCTACTTCTCTTCTATGAAGTGCTATAATTTTGACCACTATGGGCATCCTGCTTATAGGTGTCCATAGAAGAGTTCATCATCCCAAGGAGGACAGAAAAGGATAAATTACATGTGCGAGAAGAGTCTTCTAGAAGTAAGGTAGTAGAGATGGCATTAGATTCAGAAATAGGAGAGAATATGATGATCAGAAGAACACTCATCAGAGAGCCAATCAAAGAAGAACCAAGTCAAAGGAGATCTCTGTTAAGATTCAAATGCAAAATTCTAGGTAGGGTGTGTAAATTTATCATAGATTTTGGTTCTAGTGACAACACTATTTCTGTAGAGGCTATTGAAAAGCTTAAATTAAAAAGGATTCCCCATACTAACCCTCACAGAGTCACTTGGTTAAACAAAGACCAACATGCATTGGTGAGTGAACAAGCTTGGGTAGAGTTCTCAATAGGGAAATATAAGGATAGGGTTTTGTGTGATGTCTTACCCATGGATGGTTGTCATCTCTTACTGGGAAGACCTTGGTAGTTTGATAGAGCTGCACTATGCATGATGGATCTAAGAACTCCTACTCATTTAGGAAGGATGGGGTCACATTCAAGATTTAGTCAATCTTGGAAGAAGGATAAGTGAGAAAAGGGGGTCCTAATGTACTCTTAGTGGGATAGAAGGAATTTTTGAAGACACTAAAAGAAGTAGAAGGAGTGGGATTTTCATTAGTATTGAAACCTAAGGATAAAAAGGTGCACATGAAGAAGGAACTACCTAAAGAGATACAAGAGTTGCTACATAAGTGTAAATATATTGTTAGTGATGGTCAACCAGCTACCCTACCACCTTGGAGAGCCATTATTCATCAAATTGACTTTATCTCAAGAGCTTCACTCCCTAATAAATTAGCCTGTAAGATGACCCCACAACATAATGCAGAAATTGCCAAGAAAATCCAAGAATTACTTGACCAAGGCTTGATTAGAAAGAGAATAAGTCCATGTGTCATTCCCATTGTCCTAGCCCCTAAGAAAGAAGGTACTTGGAAACTATGTATAGACTCTAGAGCCATTAACTGAATTACCATAAGGTATAGATTCCCAATTCCTAGAATAGAAGACTTAATGGACATTCTAGGGGGAGGTAAGTATTTCTCCAAAATTGAGTTAAAGAGTGGTTACCACCAGATTAGAGTGAAGGAAGGGGATGAGTGGAAGATGACCTTTAAGACCACATAAGGGCTCTATTAGTGGCTAGTTATGCCTTTTGGGTTGTCTAATGCCCCAAGCATTTTTATGAGGCTAATGAATGAAGTTTTGAATAATTCATAGGTAAATGGGTTGTGGTGTATCTAGATGATATCCTAGTGATCAGTAAGACAAAGGAGGATCACATTAAGCATTTGAAGATGGTAATGCAAAGGTTACATGAAGAGAAGTTGACAATCAACTTAGAAAAGAGTGAGTTCAGGAAGAAAGAGTTCGTATACCTAGGTTTTTTTAATCTCAGAAGGAAACTTGAAGATGGACACAAGAAAGGTGGTAGCAATATTGAATTGGCCTACACCTAATTCTTCTATAGAGGTAAGGAGATTCCATGGATTAGCACAATTTTTTCAAGAAGTTCATCAGACAATTCAATGATATATGTGCACCAGTTTTAGATACCATCAAGAGAGGCATGAAGACCAAATTCCAGTGGAATGAGTATGTTGACAGATGTTTTGAGACTTTGAAGAAGAGGATAGCCACCCAACCTATACTGACACTTCCTAGCTCTGGCTTAACCGAGTTAAGTCAGGTTGAATGGTTTCAATGATGCAAAGTTAGTTTTTGCAGAGCTTTCGAGTAAGCTTGGGAGAACTACCCAAGCTATGATAGCTACTATGTACAAAGAATTTAATGAAAACTTTATGGTGAAATTCTCTTAAATGGTGAAATCGAAGGGTTATTGTTTACCAAGTTTTACAGTTTGTAGAGTGATTTTAGAGTGAAATTGTGTTTAGTTGCAACAAATTTTCATCAATCCTCTAAGAGTTATGGTGTCTTCATCCAGCACTAAGTTCAAGAAGGGATCTAAGATGTTAGTGAGGAATGCTGTGTGTGAATTGCCAAAGTTCAAACTTCATCCAGTGATTGTAGTAGAGATAGAACCAATGGGATCCCATTACCAAATTCCTCCTAAGGTACTGTTGATTAACGACATTCAAATTTTCTATTATTGAAACATTCAACAGCTAGGCACATCAGAGCTGAACAAAACATATGAAGCACTTTGTGTAGATGGAAACCTAAAGCCAGAACACAAGCACCTTGAATTCAAGGGTTTAACCAACATCTTGCATATGCCCAAGAACTTTGAGATAAAGTGGATTAGGTTTATTCTGAGCCGTGTTCACAACATGAATCTCTGGTTGGAGAAACCATGAAGATCACTAAGTTGATGGTACAGCAAGTGACATGGTACTCTATGCTCGACAAACCTAAAGAAACTAAAACCCTACCCTGTGATGACAAAGCCAAGAAGACTCTTGCCGAGTGGGATGGAAGAGGCATGAAGTTGAATGGAGTTACTGAAATGGAGGTAAAGTTTGGAATTCATGTTATTGTACACAATATATACAATTCAAGCCGACCAAAAAGTGTTCCATGTGAGGCTGTGGACTTGGCATACAAAGTGGTGAAGAACAATCTGTCATTTGACCTTGTCAAGTTACAACTCATCCAACTGAGAAAAAAAATGGAGAGCATCCAGGCATCTAAGACCAATTTGTGTCAGTTCAGTTCATTCTTGGTCTGCTTATTATTTTATGTTTAGAATTTTTCCCTTCTAAAGGCACAGTTGTATGGAAGAAGGACAGGCCTATAGTTTATAAGATAAATGAGTTTATAGAAGAATTGGGAGATAATTTTGAAAGCATCATGGATGCTTACTTTGAAAGTTTCAGAGAGAAAATGTAAAATAGATTCTGAATTCCCAAACAATTGGTAGAAGACTATAAGAATGAGATATGCTTCCTAGTTGACTGTGACAAAGTATACATTCAGGCAGTTAAGCCTAGGGTTGCATGGGTGAAACCTCTTGCATATGAGGTTAACATAGATGAGACTAGAGACATCATTGAAGCTCTTATAAATGAGCCTGTTGATCCTAAAGCACCATACTTTGGTACTTATGAAGAAGCTAAGGGAAGAATATCATTGGAAATTGAGATTCCCAAAATCCTGAAGAGAGGAAGGAAGATAATTGAGAAGTTTGAAAATAAATATGGCAAATCATCATACTCTCTTCCTTTGATCACTGAAAGCAAAGGATATGACATAAATATAGAAGAAGATGAACCTAAGAAAGAAGAAGAAGAGGTAGAAGTAGAGCCTCCTAGGAAGAAGAGGCTAGCCCCCAATAAAACATGAAAGGTCTCTACCCCTGTCTTCATTGCAAAAAAAACCAGAAGATCTAGAAGGAAATTGGTATTGCCTAAAGAAGATGATGAAAAAGATACAGTCACATTCAAGAAGCCACCACCTACCTTTGAGGAGAAGGTTGAAGAATTGAAAGGAGACAGTGGTATGGGATGTCTCAAATCACTGAAGTATGCTACCAAAACCAAGGATGAGAAAAAAATGATTGAGGATGCATTAGTAGAGAAAATGACAAGATGGAAGTATGATCCATCCTAATTGAAAAGCCATATGACTGAAGACCTTCTCAAGGCAATCACCATTCACTGGAAGAATGTTGTTCAGATTGAAAAGAAATTAGAAAAAAAACGTTGAAGCAAGTCATGCCTACATTGACTGACAAAGAGGTAAAATATTCTATGACCAAGTATGAGAGTAATCACATTCCAAGGTTTAGGAATTTTCAAAATTTGAGCAAGAAAATAGATGATGTTGTGCAGACTGCAACAAAGGTGTGGAAGCCATTTTTTTATGACAAGGGAGATGATAAGAAAGAGGCACCGAGTACAGAACCTCATGTATAGACTAAAGATGAAGAATTACCTGAGGTGCATACCATTGAAGAATATAATACATAATAGATAGCAGTAGAAGTGATGGCATCCATGCCCCAATCACCTATTCAGAGTATCTTATCTTTGAGAAAGGAAAAGGTCACAGATTCTAAATCAGGACTAGTAGGATCTGAGCATCAAGCTCTACCTACTACTGGGCCAAGCTAGACCGAGTCACATAAGGACACTATGAGTTTTTCTACAGTTAGCATTGATTCTGTAGCTGGTGCATTAAAAGTTAATGACCTACTTCAATTGAACACTGAGGACAAGGATGGGGATGGAAAAGGCAAGGAAATCATTCCTTTACCTAATCGCAAGGTCATAGGTAAAGAAAAGGAAACAATAATTGATGAATTTGACGTTGAGGAAGACATTGTGATTCCTAATCGGGATCATTCCATCCTGATAGCTGAGCAGATGGACATCGTTGGGGAGCTATGGAAGAAAAGAGAAAAACAACAGAAGCTCCAAGATGAGAAGAAAAGGAAAATATTTCTAGAGGACATCAAAGGTATTTTCCTTGATTCACTAGAGATTGAATTCAATGAAGATGAATCCATAATGGACCAACTTGTTGACATAGTCCAGAAGTTTAATCATGATCTTAGTGGACAAGAGAAATTACTGCAAAAGGCAGAGAAAAAATTTGAGAATAAAGTTCTAGAGAATGTTGCAGGTAAGATTACAATAGATCAAGTGAAGATAACCTCTATCATTATCTCTCTAGAAACAACTGTGAATAATGTCGTAGCATTATTTGTAAAGTTGAGTGACACTTCCAACTTTACCATGGAAATAAAGAACAAGCTGACAAACATTGACAATGATTTGAAGGAAAGTGCAAGCCAGTTGGCACTTAATCCCAGTTCAAGTTCAACACATTTTATTAAGATCAAGTATCTGACTGATCTACAGGCAGAGCTACTAAGGGAAGAAGGAAGAACAAGGGAATCCCTATCAGCTATACAAAACCAACTCCTTCCTCATATGGATGTCATGCAAAAACATATTTCTCATGCAAAGACACTCATCCATGATAAAAACTTTTCATTTGTAGATCTATGATGGAGTTGGACCTGTAGAAATTTAAATTGAGTTGCACATCCTGAAGGTGTTGCAAGACAATTGGGACAAGACTTTGTCTCAAATTTTGAAGGTACATAGTGATTTTGTTTCATATTTTGGTATTACCTTGTAGATATGTTCTTTGGCATTTGTGGCAAAAACAAGGGGAAAAGATAGAATTTGTGTATATATGAGGAAATACATGTACAAAGAAGAGGAAGATATATATATATATAGTAGAGTTTTAAAAATAGTTTTGAAAAATAAAAAATGGAGTCAGTTGCAACTGAGTTGCAGAGCAGTAGTCAAAACCGAGCAAGTACCCAAGCACATGGTAAGGGGGAGTTTTGACTTATCATTTTGATCATATTTTTTGGTATGATAAGTATTTTTGTCACTAATGCCAAAGGGGGAGATTGTAGACCTTATGGCAAGACATGTTGTCAATTAGTGCCAAGACACTTAGTCATTTATATGATTACAATGTTGGCCAAGCCAGCAGCTTGAAGTGTTGACCGAGCTAAGTAGTTGGAATGTCAACCGAGTAGTTAAATGTATCACCTAAGTCACCAGTGTTACCCGAGTTGCATACCAGCTCCAAGTGATCAATGTGACCTGAGAACCTAGTATTAACTGAGTGCCAAAGTTGCTAGTTCACTGTGTTGCCTGAGTGTTAGTATATCACCCGAGTGTATTACTGGACTTGAGTATCAGCATTGGGCCGACTATGTACATATTTTTGATGCTATTTAATATGATAGTAGCCAAATTGTTGAGGTAATTGATTTGGATAGGGTATATATATGTAAGACACTTTGTTTATCCAAATAATGTAGCAAGTGAGTGAAAGAATGTAAGAATGGATATATGAATCATTTACATATGTGAATATGAAGATGCAGATTGATTAGAAGGCTAAAAAAATATAAAGGAACAACATAGAATCATCTATCACATTTAGGTGATCAGTATTACTTAAAAGGATCTTATTTAGAAAATCATATTTGCATAGAAGATCATTCACTGGTTCATCCTAATAGGTGTATCAGTCAAACTCCTTTAATCGGGTGGACCTAATAGTCCTTATCAAAATCTCCTAACAGAGTGAATACTTAATTGTATTGTATAAATCCTTTCTCAAGGTAGACCTAACAGTCCTTATTTCTCCTAACAGGGAAGACCATCGTAAGAGTTCAATTGTAAGCCTTCACCGGCCAAGTTTATTACTGTGGTTCTAAATCTTGTGGGTATCATCCCCACCCCAATTTTACTTTCTATTTGGAAGGTTTCTCAGTAACCAAATATTGTGTCAAGTGTTATGGATGTTTATTAATTTTCTGTTCCATGCATGCAATCAGATTAGTCAATCTAATAAAGGATAAAATAGAAAAAGCTTTATTGGTTCCTGATTCACCCCCCCCTCTTAGTCACCTAGCCTATAATATATTTATAACAATCTTATAGGTGACTCCATTCTTATTGAATTATACATGTTGTCCTTGCCATGGTGGACTACTTTCCTGTCATACTCTCATGGTCTTCCTAGAAATAGATGGTATGAATCCATAGGTATGACATCACAAAGTATCTTGTCTTGGTACTCTCCTATGGTAAATTCAACCCACACTTTCTCATTGACTAGTATATTCTTCCCTTTGTTTAACCAAGTCACCTTGTATGGATATGTGTGTGGTACTTTGGTAAGCTTTAACTTTTGCACTGCCTCCTCAGAGATTATATTATCTATTGAGTCTGATTCAATGATGACTCTACATACCTTGCCAATAATATTATATTTGATCCTAAAGAGTGCTCTTCTCTGTTAGTGCTCTTCCTTACCAGGTTCTTTAATCAAGACTCTTCTAAGCATGAGATTCTCACCTTTCTTTGAATCAAGAGTAACCTCTGATTGCTTCACATTACTTTCATCTTCTTGGGCATAGGCAACCTTTCTTTAACCTTGTGAGGATGATGGATTGTTAGGACATCTATAGGCAGGGTGATCTGTTTGACCATAATTATAACATTTCATATTAGCAAAGTGGGAACCTCTACTAAAGCCTCCAGATCTACCTTTGCCCCACTACTAAAACTCCTTCCTTCACCATAATTACCCCTCCTACTTGTCTCAGTAGTTTTTTCAATGAAATTGGAGTCCCCTTGATTCCTATGATCAATATTTTTGCCACTAGTTCCTCCTCTATGTCCTCCTCTAAAGTCTCTTCATCTTCCTCTGCCCCTAGAACTTGAATCTTGCTTCTTCTTGTTCTTTTCTTCCACCTTGAGGGCCATTTGAAAATACCCATGGATAGTAGTAAGGGTAAAGAGGCTTAGTTCTTCTTGGATACTCCATCTAAGTCCATTTAGGTATCTTTCTACTCTACTACTTTCTTCTTCATGTACCTTAGACCTAAGACACAACTTTTGGAACTCCTTTGTATAAGCAACAACATCCATGTCCTTTTGCCTCAGGTTTTGTCTCTTTTTGTGCAATTGAATTTCATAGTCATCTGGTAGATATATTTCTTTAATTTTAGTCACCATAGCCTTCCAACTCACTATAGGCTTCTTCCCTTCTCTTTCTTCTTGTAGAAACTTCCACCAAGTCAGGGCTTGTCCCCTCAACCTAGATTTTTCTATCTTCACCTTTTGGGCTTCTGTGATCCCTTCACATTTGAAATGATTCTCCATGCCTTCTATCCACTCCATCACCATTTCTGCATCCATTATGCCACTAAACATAGGAATGCCTTCAAGTTATTTGTCGCTCAATGCTTTGAGGGCTATGTGAAAAGTTTCTTCTTCCAATGGGGGGTCAGGTTCTGGTTCTACATCCTCTTCATTCAATTCTTTGCCTTTTCCCTTCTCATCTGCCAATTGTTCTTTGACCTTGTTATTTGTTTCTACAACTTCTTCTAGTTTTTTCTTCACCACCTCTACGGCTACCTCTAGAAGTCTATTCTTTTCTTGTTTTTCTGTCAAGTCCCTTGCTAACTCTGCATTCATCACCATGGTTCTCTCACCCACTGATTCACTCACCTCTAACATGCACAATACTATTCCCAAGTCTTTCTCTGGCTCTGATACCACTTTGATAGGGACATCTTTGATCTTGAGCTCTCTAGCTCTTCCAAGATTATTTCTTGGCTTTCTTATGGTTCACCTCTTTTACCCTAACAAGAGGACACCTTTTATGATTCCTCTTCTCCACTAGACCTCACCTATCAACTTCATACTCTAACAAATTCCCTCTAAACTTGCTATGTAATCTACTGCTGCATTCAATATTCCATATGCCTCACAAGCACCAAGCTAGGTGTAGGGCTTCTTGTCCATCCATTTCAGCATGGTTTGGGATTCTTTCATTCAATAATTCCTTTGTTTCTGTATCGATCACTTAGGTTCCTAGATTTTGGGCCTTGTAGCCTTCCTACACAAATTAGGCCTCCTAAACTAGTCTTTCTGCAATTACTCCAAAATCCCATGAACAAGGTATCCAAACAACCTAGGAATATTTAACCCCTTCAACTAGGCTTTTAGATTTTCTAGATTCTGGGTGCCCACTCTGTCCGTACAGTAGGTCTTCACAAAACCCTATTTGTAAAGGTTTCAAGCTTCATGTGACTGTCCCATCTCTCAAGGCTTCAAAAGGAATTTAAATGGATTCATTTCCTCTCATCTTCTTGACTAGAGTGGTGTTCTTGAATGTCTTGTTCTTGATTGGCACAAACCAATCATTCGAAGAGTCTATTTAATCTCTACAACTAGCAAGCACCTAGCCAAGTGCACCTGGACTTGCATAGGTTTTGCTTGTAAAACTAGTAAACTAGCTCAAATTAAGCCCAAAAGACATATATACAAATTATCCACAATTCCCTACTTGATTTCAAGAGCCCATAGTGTTTCAATCATTGGAACTCAAGATACAGTCATTCTACTCATATCTACTCTATACAAGACAGTGAACCAGTCACTGTGAAAATATATACAAAACACCTATCAAAATGCACAACTCAGAAAGCTTATTGGCACACAAAGAAACCTTATAAATAGTACTACATAAAAATGCAAAGTAGGAATACCATTCAATCAATTAGTTTCTAGAAGAAGGTCGTAGAAGGTGACTGTGTCTAAACTGTGGACTATTTTCTTGCTTCAATATCAACAGTCCGTCCAAAAATGAATGTCCAACCCCCACATTTAGGGTTTAACTTGTGTGTGTGTATTTGGGTACCTGTTGAAAACAACACAAACACTCAATAGGTCATTATGGTTAGTCAAAACGTTAAAAACCACTAATATCGGCCTATTGCCTTCTAACTAGAAAGAGTGTGATTAATTTCATATTTAGCCCTCAGAATATGCTTCAGATCAGTGACCAATACTATTCTAGCATGAAGGATTTAATTCAAATTTAAGCTAAAAAGATGAAAAAAACATGCATTTTAGCTCTAAAAGGTGAAACTAAAACAATGCAAAAGCATGGAATAATAGATGAAATATAAATCTAGGAT